>CAHIKZ030000180.1:1937500-1977500 GCA_903632075.3 Acanthosepion pharaonis
ATAGATGAAAACAATTTACTCACTACAAAGATGCAACTTCATTTCAGTGCATTTAATTGCACTTCAACTGGTGAGAACTAATATATATATATATAGAGAGAGAGAGAGAGAAACAAAAAAATTTGAGTACCATCATTTTTGATGTATGACAGTAAAGTAACTCAGTACAGAGTACTATGCACACATAGGATTTCATTATAATGATGAAGGCTTTTTGGAAGACCTAAATATATAGAACTGGTACACATCACATACACACACACACACACACACACATATATGTGTGTGTGTGTGTGTGTGTGTGTGTGTGTGTGTGTGTATTTTATTTTTCAGTCTTTTTCTAGGCTTCTCTTAACAGCAAATGTTCAAATTTGTACTCATCTGTCCATAATATATATGAGAAGCATAATATTTTGTTTTTACCATTAACCCCGAAGTAGACTTTTTGAGATAACCAAAAGGGTTACAGAGTTGATTCAGGTCAAAGGAATAATAAAAAAATGAATAACATCATTTGATTTTGAAAACATACAATACCACCTGGTTTACACATAAGTGGAAAAAAAATGTACCTTTTAACAAGGCAATGATCATCAGAACTCTTCTAAATTATATCAAATTTACCTTAAATAAAAAAGGAACAAAATTTTGGAAATTATGACTTGGTTGCCTCAATTTCTTGACCTCTCTGCCATTGAATTAATATGGGATGAATTGGATAGGAGAGTTCAAAGAGAATGACCAAAGAGTGAGTGTGAACTTTTTCCATGCTTGAAGAATACTTGGGAAAATCTCCCATCTACTTTTTTTTCAAAATTTGTAAAGCACTAATTAAAGCAGGTGGTGCTTTTATTGATAAAAACAAAATATTATGTTGTTATATGATAATGTGTTACAGTTATGTGATTATTTTTTGTCAAAATAAAAGTAAATACACTGTCATTACAGAAATTTTATTTTTACTTTAGAGAAATAAAAAATATCTCATTTTAAAGTGTTTTTAAAGAATCAAATGGTGATCCAAACTTGTTACCTTTAGTGTGTATATATATATATATATATATATATATATATCAGTTATGAAGAACTTGGTAATCCGTATGGGTAATCCCAAGGAGGATGAAATCCTGAGAGTTCAATGTAAATCCAGAGCTAATATTTAAAAGAAAAACAGAGCACTTTAAGGTACCATTATAATAATTTATTTCATGAGAGCCCTTTTAAAGGATGCCAGATCATCAGATAGGACTTCCAAAAATGAAATGAAATTAAAATTGATAGGTAGTGTAAGTTTTTGTAATTTAACAGAGAGTGTAACAAGGGTAGTTAAAGATACATGGTAGAGTTTAGGGAGGATTAATTTCATATCTCTCTCAATCATACTTAATATATATATATATATATATATATATATATATATATATATATATATATATATATATATATATATATATATATATATATATATATATATATATATATATATATATATATATATATATATGTATGTATTAAACATGTATTAAACATATTTTATTATACAATACCAACAAGGTCTGTCAATTTTTATTCATTTTTTTCTCTCTAAGTTGTTTAGTTGTTTTATATCAGAATTAAAATTGTTAAACATTCCAAAATTCATTTTTTTAATACAATTATTTTCAGCTGTCATTAAAGTCATTATTAAGAATTGCATGTTTAATCTGTTCATGAAAACATGTTTGGCTAATTTTTACATTCTCTAAGTTGCCGGAATTATCTTCAGGTCACATAAAGCTGGTGTCATTTATAATAGCTTAATTAATGGTTTACAGGATTTGAAATTGTTTTATTATTATACACACTTCAATATACAATCTCCTAGTCAAGTTACCAAAGAGTAAAGTATTTATAGGAAAGGCAGAGGGAAACAATGATAAAACAGTGAAAAAATTATTGAAGTCAAGATGATAGGTCAGGACAGATAACATTTCAGATTCTTCTTTGGATTTTGTCAAGAATCTCCAGATACTTAGCAGAAGCATGAGACCAGATGTGGCAACAATCTTCAATGTATGAATGAATGATTGATTTATAAATGTGTACAAGAGATTCTGGGGAGAAAAATTGTGCAAGTGAACCAGTTTTTCTAGCATCAGACATAACAATTGACATAATAATTCTGCACTTAAAATGAATAAATTTATCTAAGAAATGTAGTATTTTAAATGCTCATATAATCTAGATTTGAAATTTGATTATCTTGCTATACGCAAACTACAAAGCAACTAGTACCAAACTGGTAATCACTTAATTTGTACATACTTGAACAAACTCGCTCTTTCAGGCAGATCGTATTTAAAATGAATATGTAGAATTTTGGTGCAATTGATGATTACCAAAGTCATATTAATAGCAGTCAAATTTAGTCCACATTCTTTGATACACTCAGTGCATTCTTGTAGATTAAACAGTGACCGATACTGAATTAGTATTACTCTGAAGTAGAATAAAAAAAGAAAAGATAAAAAAAAGACAGAGTAAAAGGTTAGACCTTCAAAAAGAGAGTGAGGAAAAAGAGTGTATGTAAATAAGAAAAAAAAGAATGAGAGAGAAAAGAATAAAAAGAAGCAACATGAAAAGTTGAAAGCAAAGAAAGAAAAGAATGAAGAAGAGTGAAAAAGAAATAAAAGATGTGGAGTAAAGATCAAGAAGAACAGATAGAAAAGATGAAAGACAGATAGAAATGATGAAAGAAAGATAGAAAAGATGAAAGACAGAAAAGATGAAAGATAGAAATGATGAAAGACATATAGAAAAGATGAAAGACAGAAAAGCTGAAAGGCAGATAGAAAAGATGAAAGATAGAAAAGATGAAAGACATAGAAAAGATGAAAGACAGAAAAGCTGAAAGGCAGATAGAAAAGATGAAAGATAGAAAAGATGAAAGACATATAGAAAAGATGAAAGACATAAAAAGATGAAAGACAGATAGAAAAGATGAAAGACATATAGAAAAGATGAAAGACATAGAAAAGATGAAAGACAGAAAAGATGAAAGACATAGAAAAGATGAAAGACAGATAGAAAAGATGAAAGACATAGAAAAGATGAAAGATAGAAAAGATGAAAGATAGAAAAGACATATAGAAAAGATGAATGATAGAAAAGTTGAAAGACAGATAGAAAAGATGAAAGAATGATGTTGAAATGCAGAAAAAAGAAATGAGGAAAGATCTGAACAATGAATTAAAGTCTTGAAAATAATCAATGGCAGTTGAAAGTGCTTGAAACCTAACACACAATTTTGGCAAGTTACATTCCAAGTTTTTATGATTCCGTCTGCATTAAAATGAATATCTTTTTCTAATGAAGATAGTATTTTAAATAGACAAATAATCTAGATTTGAAATTTGATCATCTTGCTGTGAGCAAACAGTAAAGCGATTAGTAGCAAACAGACAATCACTTATTTGTACACACTTGAACAAACTCACTCTTTGAAATATGAAATGAATACAAATACAGTTTTGATGTAATTGGTGATTATCAAAGTCATATTAATAGCAGTCAAATTTAGTCCACATTTTTCCAGACACTCAGTGCATTCTTGTAGATTAAACATCATTATTTGTTCTCTGCAATTAATTTGTTTTACACGTATACATATGTCCAATGTAGATAAAATGGAGTTTACATGATTGAACCAACAATCAATGATGTATGGAAGCAGCATGCTTTCTTCTGTACTTTGGGATAGGATCCAATTTGTCTATTTAAATTATTTCCCCCATGATATGCAGGGGCATTGAAAGCAATTTGGAGCAAGCTGTGCAGCTTTTCAGAAAGGGCATTTTATGACATATTTTTATTGGGAGGTTGCAAGATGAAAGAGTAGGGAACGTGTTGAAGGGCTACTAAAAAAGGGGGAAAGTCTTATTATCAGCAATACAATCAATATTTTAAGTATCTCTGAATATTATCACAAACAGTTTATCGATAAATAAAAGTTCAGACAACTTCCACTTCAACTTTCGTATACACAACTTTCTGCTAGTCAGGATAAATTAATTTTATACAGTTATATGCCATGCGTGATACACACTTAGACGACCACATATCTTTCAATACATGACTGACGAGGCAGATTTTTTTTTCCAGCGGTAGGTTGTCATTTCTTTCTGCGGTAGACTAGTTGCCATCCAAGGCTATAGAACCCAGTCTGTCCTGCTATTTACACATAGGTAGGAGGAGAAGAAGAGGATTCATACCTTTCCCAAGGATATTAGCACCTAAGTGGAAGTAATGGATTCAACTGGAATTCGACCTCGGTTCTTCGATTCCTCAAGAGCCACTATCCATTACTCCACCGTGCCTCCACGGTTAAGTTATCTATTGAAGTCATTAATATACTGGCAGTAAACTGCCTGTATATGGATAGAAAATGAGTACAACAGATATACAAATATAGAAAGGGGTGTAAGACAAGGATGTGTCATCTCACCAGACTTATGCAACTATACAGTGATGTGATTTTGAGAGAACTAGAAGTCCTACCAGGATTCATTAATAGCAGCCACATTCTTTAACAACATAAGGTATGCAGATGGTACCGTGTTAATAGCAGACACAGAAAGAAAGCTAAAAATACTCCTACAGAAGGTAGTGAAGGAAAGCAAGAAGAAAGGATTAAATATCAACTGCAAGAAGACAGAATACATGGTTGTTAGCAAAAGGATGAACCCTAAGTGTGAATTCCAAATCGGAGGTACCAAAATCAAAGAAGAATAGAAATTTGAATATTTGACAAGTGTTCTAACAGAAGACAGAAAATGCAACACTGAATTCCGAAGAGTGCAGAGGATGGAAAGAGTGATACTGAGATTCAAAGGCATATTGAGATAGCCAAGAAAACATTCCAAAAGCTAAGCAGAGTACTAAGAAATAGGAACATTTTGCTAGAAACAAGGAAAAGAGTACTAAGCTGCAATGTAATATCTGTTCTCCAGTATGGCAGTGAGTGTTTGATAATCTTTTCAAAGATGAGGAAGAGACTTGAAGCAACAGAAATGTACTTCTACAGAAGGATGCTATTGATACCATGGACCGAACATGTGAGTAATGATGAAGTTTTGGAGATAATGGAAACAAAATGGAAACTAATACTTAACAGGAAGAGAGAGTTGAAGTTTCTTGGGCATATAATGAGGAAGGAGGGATTGGAAAATCTGATACTCACAGGGGGCAAGAGGGACAGAGGCAAACAACACATAACATACTTAATGAGCTTGAGTAAAAAGGATGGCGAAACAGGAGAAATAACAAAGTTTATTAAGAGCTACATGGGACAGGAAGTTGTGGAGAGCCATGATCGCTTATAGCCTGAGGAAACATGGTACATAAAAAAGAACATATATTTAGATTATCTTAAAATATGCTTCATAAAAAGGCTAATTAAGCAATATCAAGCCTGGTCAGTCCCTAGATGGGTGAATGCTTGTGAATACCAGGTACTGCAAGCTTAGATGTGCGAGTTACATAATAGATAATGGCTTTGAATTGTTAATTAGAGAGCTGAATTCCAATTTCAGTTTGTTATATTTACTTATGCTGAAATATCTGTGGGAAGAGTATGAATCCACATCTTCTCCCACCAACTATGGGTTAATTAGTAAGACTTGTATCACTAACTTCCTATTATCTCAGAAGAAAGAATTCTTACAATCTTAAAATATTTTCTGACTTTATATAACCTGAAAAGGGTAGATAAACCATAAAAAATAAATCAATAAAAGAAAATAAAATGTTACCAACAATCATTTGGTTTAAAATATTAAGCAGATTTAAATTATCATAATATTCCAAATTATTGATTATTTACTTTTTATATATTTCATTTTTATTTATCTATTTTTATTCATTTGTTTATTTATTTATTTTTATTTATTTTTTATTGTATTTTATTATTTTAAGTTTTTTTATTTTTCAATTTTTTATTTTTACTTCTAATGTTTTTTTTTTTTATCAGACCTAAAAAGAGGCAGGAATTATTCCTAAAAGGCTCCATCTTAATTTTTACTATAATTTTTTAATAATGTTGTATTCTAAGATGTTCTGAAATTGTTCCAAAACCATTTGGTTTTGGCAATAAATTTTTTTCAATATATTTTTCTCTCAACATATGTGGTCTATTAATTTTTTTTAAATAGATTTACAATATGAACCTGGATGTAAAGTTACAGAGGAAGACTGAGAAATTAGTGCACTTTATATAAATTTTTCCATAATAAAATAATTTTTCTTTAATTAAAATTGCATCCTTTAAATTCAAATTATGGTCATGAAGTCACAAATTATAATGACCAATGGTTTAAGCATCCTGGCCTTGTTCATTGACTGATTATGACTCTCTTCCAGAAACTGTAACTAAGGTCTGCTCAGTATAAAGGGATTATTAGGATCATTAGATGCATTTCTTTTCATCAACGATTCCAATAAGTGAATCACACTTAATCAGGGCTGAGATGTTGCTGAGACAAATGCAAATCGAATTAGAAAGTTTTAACAACATATACTTCAGATATCTACATATACCCTACCTCGTCAACTAAAACCGAGCTCATAAAGTCCACAGCTCTGCTCCACCATTAATTCTGAACTACATATATCTTTTCTATGTCTGTATACTATGTACTTTGCCACAACTACAGACAGTTTTGAATTCAAAGTTTTCCTTCTTCTAGACTGGTTGACAACTTTCCCACTTGAGGCCAACGTACTGGTGCTGGCTGGGGACTATGTTGATAACATTGGTATATATAATTGGGATAAGAATGATCTTAAACAGAAAATCAACATCCTCTTGCAAGTGTGCCAGGAAATAGAACTCAAGATAAACCTTTCCAAAATGGAAACTATAATCTGGTATTGGAAATAAACCAGTGATATCTCCTACCCTGAATTGATCATAAAAATTCAAGAGGTGGAAACAGTAATTGTTACTGAGGCAAAACATTTACAAGCATAGATATGAATATATGAAGATCATTTTAGCATTCTATACTTAAATCCAAAAAACTATAATAACGGAACACAGCAACCCTGTTTTCCCTCCAGAAACCCGATGTACTGACGATGAGGGGGCTATGCTGATGACATAAGTATCCATAGTTTGGATAAGAGTGATTTTGAACAGAAAAGCAACACCCTCTGCTAAGTGTTCCAAGATAAACCTTTCTAAAACTGAAACTATGATCTGGAATTGGAATGAAAGCAGTGATTGTACCTACCCTGGATCTATCAGAAAAATTCAGGTTGTAGAATTAACAAATACAGCACACTTCAAATACCTCAGCATTTGAATCAGTTATAACAAAATTATGATAAGAGATAATGAAATTGAACATAGAATAGGCTGTGCTAGGGATAGTTTCACACAACACTGCAAGTTGCTACAAAACCAAAACATGAAAAATATAATGGTTATTATTCATTTAAGCATTTCATTCCACATCCCAAATGAATCAACTAATAGAAGACAATGATTCTGCTTTCTCTCCCGGAGACAATGTACTGATGATGGAGTCGGATATGCTGATGACATGGGTATTCATATTTGGCACGAGAAAGATCTTGAACAAAAAAATCAAAATTCTCTACTAATTATTCCAAGAAATGGGATTCAAGATAAACCTTTCCAAAAATAGAAACGGTGATCTGGAATTGGAATGGAAACAGTGATGGCACCTACCCTAAATCTATCAGAAAAATTCAGGGTGTAGAATTAATAAATACGAAACATTTCAAATACTTGAGCACATGGATCAGTTATAAAAAACTTCGGATAAGAGATAATGAAACTGAATATAGGATAGGCTGTGCTAGGGATAGTTTCACGCAACACTGCAAGTTGCTACAAAACCAAAACATGAAAAATATCATGATTATTGATCATTTAAGCATTTCATTCCACATGCCAAATGAATCAACTGATAGAAGACAGTGATCCTGCTTTCTCTCCCAAGGCCAATGTGCTAATGAAGTGGAATATGCTGATGATATAGGTATATATAGTTGACATATGAAAGATCTTGGATCAAAAAATCAGCATCCCTTACCAATTATTCCAAGAAATAAGACTCAAGATAAACCTTTCTAAAATTGAAACTATGATCTGGAATTGGAACGAAAGCAGTGATGGCACCTAAGATGGCAATTAACTCCTCCTTAATTTCCTAATTGTTCACTAGGGGTCGCTCTCACTATACTATAAATACTGGGCGATTTTCTTGCCTCGTTCTTTTTTACTTTGCATTTCAGCATTCATATTTAAAAATGTTATCTCTTGCAGAGATTTGCATTGTAGAGGACCATGTTAGCGATGTTGAGTATAGAAGTAGATATTTATGTATTGTAGAAGTAGAAGAATACATGAGGGTAGAAATTTCATGCTAGCTGGTCCAACTACACGAGAAAGTTGGACTTTAATTAAGTCCAAAGAAGGCAAAGAAAAACAAACACAAGACCGATAAATATATGTAAACAAATATATGTATTAATAACAAGAAAGGTTACAAGTTACATGGACAGTTACATGGACAGTTACATGGACAGAGTGCGTGTGGTGAATATTATATGTGTGTGTTGTGTTGTGGTGAGTGTTTGTATGTACGTGTATTGTTCTTAGCATGTTCCCAGCATTTGGGAAACGCTGTATCTATGAGAGTTCACATCTGCAAGATGGTATAAGGCCGAAGCCTGAGGAAAAGAGATTTACCTCGAGGTGGCGGCCCAAAGGCCTGAGGGAAAAGGAGGAAGAGGCAAAAGGTCAGCGAGTATTTATAGCCAGGGAAGAGAGACCTCTGGTGAAAGGGTAAGGAGCTAAGGAGGAGCTAACTCCGACAGCATTTTGCCCACTTGTGGGAAAACACCATGAAATGCACACACACACATACATGTACATACGAACATTTACCAAAATACAAACTCTTTATGTTCACACACAAACACAAATGTTAATGTCTTTGTCCATTGTAAATTTTGTTGTTTAATACATATACTTGTGGCATATACCTAGCGGTCTTGTTTGTTTTGTTTACATCTTCAGTTGGACTCAACTTGAGTTCGCCATATTTTTATAGTGGACCCTTTAATATTCTATCAGGAGTTACACACATGCTCCTAATTTAACAACACGTAAACCCCACGGTCCGCTACATAAGTACAGGAGAAAAAGAAATTGAAACTAGCTAGAGCTAGTTTTGCCAAACACCAGAAATTACTATGCAAACAAAATATCAACCTGAAAACTAAAGTCATATTCCTAAATAAGCTTCAGATCAAGACTTTTACATGGATGCCATGCGTAGTGCCAAACACGTTCAGATATATCTAAACTGTTAGCTGTATGGTTAAAAAAGGCTTTCAGTGAGTAAAGTTAGTGGACTTGAGAATCCTATTTTCTTGAAAAACTATTTTAAAAGAAATATTTTATAAATTTCAACCAACATTAACACTGTTTGGTCAATGAATGCCAAATATTTCCTTATAAGGAAATGGCTATTTTTACTTTTACCATTACCAAGTGAAGCCACTAATAAGACAATATGATAACATATATATAACATAGTTTGGCTTAAGGCCACGAATAAGGGGCACCCAATTAACATTAAACTCTCTTGTCAGGAATTGTGATTTGTAAAATATATTTACTTTAAGCATGACTTCATGTTGGGGTGTGTGCATTGTGAGTGTGTTGTACATGTGTGTGTGTGTGTGTGTGTGTGTGTGTGTGTGTGTGTGTGTGTGTGTAGGGTAAGAATTTTCATGGGCAGAGACACAAATGATTTTTTGTGAAGCGGACTCCACCCCCTCCAACTTCTCGGTGATGTGCTCGAGAAATACTTCCCTTTAAAAAACAGACTTGCGTAGGTCTGTGAAATTAAATTGTATCATAGAAAGAAAGATATAATCTTTTTTTGCTCATAGATGACCAGCTAAAATGAAAACCGTAAAAACAAAAACATTACAAAAAAAAAAAAAAAGAAAGAAAGAAGATACAAAAAAACTAATAAATATTTGGATACAATATTTTTGTAATAAATTTAAATACACACACACACACACACACACACACACACACACACACATACACACATACATAAATAAACATATAATATAGTAAGACGTATTTTACATGAATAAAAAAGATACAAAACAAATAAATAGTTGGAGACAATATTTTTAATATATATATATATATATATATATATATATATATATATATATAAACACTAAGACATGTTTTATACGAATAATACAGTACCTGTAGTATCTGAATTTGGTACTTTCCCTTTTAAAAGTGTAAAAAAAAATGCTCTGATTATTTTTGTTTTTTTTAATCAAGAAAGTAACGAAAAGATGTATTTCTTTTAGTTTATTGTTGTTAAGGCGTTGCTAGGCAAGTACCGACTGACGGCATGTCGTAAAAGAATTTACTTGATAAGTTCTCTTTTATTAGCTTGATTTTAAAAAAAGAACTAAGGTATTTAATTTTGTGGAATACTGGTAAATAATTAGGTTTAAAAACAAACATAAATAAATTCAAATCTGTTTTGTCTCTCAAAGCGGCTCTATTTGTTTTTAAATATGAAAACAAACTCGATTGCCATCTATCGGCAAGAAAGAAAAGAAATATGAAACTCAAGGAAAGATAAATGCCTTTCTGTTATATAACAACTTTTTTTTTCTTTTTTTCCTTCGATCAAAGTCTTTTCAGACGTTAACATTAAAAGTTTAGGTAAATATAGCGAACAGTCTTTAACGATAACTAGAGGTAAGTACATAAACTTATTATGTTAAGTGCCAGGCGAGTCATAAATTAATTTGCATTTAAACGAACATCGCGTCGTTGCTCGTCTGGTAATAACGTTCGTATTTGAATTGTAATTAACTTATTAACTAACCATGTCGGTTTCGAGTCTAACGTAAATATGAAACAGCTATTTTTTTTTTTTACTTTAGCTTTTTATTTCTGGAGAAAAATTTAGTTTTCTATATATTTAAAGTGAAGATATGTGTAAAAAAAGTTTTAAAAATTATACAATACTACACAAACTAAAAACTAACTGAAAATACTACACAAACTAAAAAAAACTAAACACAAACATTTCATTTATTTTGAACCCATATAACTAACTCAATACCCCATATATTAATGGCCTTGTGCCAAACTAAGCTTTGGAAATCGAAAACGTACTGAACTGAACCCAAATTTTGTCGAAATTCACTTTTCTTTCTTTATTTATATTATTTTAATAAAAATTTAAATTGTTTAAATTTGTAACTTTGTAAAATTAAACAATAGTTTACTTTAAACAATTTCGAAAAAAGTGAACTTGAAAAATATAAAATTCATACACAACTCAAGAAATCCTAATTTAAATTTCGATGCTTTTAAAAATAAAATAAATGTTTTTTTTACTAAAAAACTAAAAAAAAAAAGTTTCGCAACGAATGAAAAATAAATTGAAAATTAAAATGATTATTATTTTTTATTTTTTGTAATTATGACTAAAAAAAAAAAGTTTGTCAGGAATCTTGTTAGTAATATATAGTCAGGCAAGTAGAAAAGTTATTTTAAAGTTTTAAAACCTGATCTTTACTCACAGCGAAAACTTTATTGAAAGTACAGGGTGGTCCGAAAGTTTTGTCACCCACTACCAAAAAAAAAAAAAAAAATAATAATAATATGTAAATGAGTAATGAGAACAATAGACGAACAAGTGATACAGTACAAAGCACATGTCTGGATTCAGTTTTCACTTTCATTGACGCTGTCACATGTCGTGAAGGTCTGTATGATGAACACCATTTTCATCTGAAATAGAAAATTATATTATGTAAGGGTGACAAGACTTTCAGACCACCCTGAAGTTTGCGCTGTGTGTAAACATTTAGTTATTTAACCCTCTCTAAAATAACTTCTTTTTCTTTTCTAAACAAAAGTATATATTTTTTATAGTTTGTTCTGCTCCCTTATATTTTTTTTTTGGTTTTTCTTTGTGACTTTGTTCGTTTTCGAGAAAATAAAAGTTTAAAAATGAAGTGAACGAAGTGGTTCTAAAAAGCGTCAATGTTGCATAATGCCAAAAAAGGACCCTGACTTTGCGTCCGACAATGTAACCGCAGACGTTCAGTTTATTACAACCTGGCACACAGGACTAGAAATTAAAAATGTGGAAGCTGAAAGGAAAAGTTTATTTTATCAAATTAATACGGTTTTGTTTACTTTTTTGCGTGGCCGATAAGGATGTCGCCCCCGCAAGCTTTACGAAGAAAGGTGTGAACAGCTAAGTAAGACTATGAAGGGAATAAAGGGAAAGGTTTAAGAATCAACAACGTCGATTTTATTATATCCAAAATGTACAAGAGTGTACTCTGGAGATATATGTTCGTATTGGTGTCGGGTCTGGTATGACTGGTTTTTCGTCAGGGATAGTGGATTAGGGTTGTATCGGCGAAACGAATGTAGAGTTGGTTCTCGGCGGTAGCTGGTCGACTGCCTGACGAACAACAGAGGTTGATCAATGGAACGAAGATTCGTTGTAGGTTGGACGAGTCTCTAAACAGGGCTGATCAGTCACCACGAAGGGCGGATCAACCACGTAGGCTGGATCGCTCTGAAGTGTAGCCATCTGACAAGAAAGGGTCCCTAAACAGGGCCGAGTCAGAATAGTGATACGACTTCCCAGGGTGGATCGGCCACGTAGGCATGATCTCGCCAAAGTGTAGCACTTGACGAGAACAGAGTCCTTAAACAGGGCCGAGTCAGAATAGTGATACGACTTCCCAGGGTGGATCAACGTAGGCATGATCTGACCCAAAGTGTAGCACTTGCGAGAACAGAGTCCTTAAACAGGGCTGAGTCAGAATAGTGAGTCGACTTCCCAGGGTGGATCGCCACGTGGCATGATCTCCCAACGGTAGCACTTGATGAGAACAGAGTCCTTAAACAGGGCCGAGTCAGAATAGTGATACGACTTCCTAGGGTGGATCGGCCACGTAGGCGTGATCTCGCCAAAATGTAGCAATTGAGGAGGACAGAGTCCCTAAACAGGGGCGAGTCAGAATAGTGATACGACTTCCCAGGGTGGATCGGCCACGTAGGCATGATCTCGCCAAAGTGTAGCACTTGAGGAGGACAGAGTCCCTAAACAGGGGCGAGTCAGAATAGTGATACGACTTCCCAGGGGGATCAGCCACGTAGGCATGATCTCGCCAAAGTGTAGCACTTGAGGAGGACAGAGTCCCTAAACAGGGGCGAGTCAGAATAGTGACACGACTTAGGTGGATCAGACAGGCATGATCTCGCCAAAGGGCACGAGAACAGAGTCCTTAAAAGGGCCGAGTCAGAATAGTGATAACGACTTCCCAGGGTGGATCGTACGAGGCGTGATCTCGCCAAAATGTAGCAATTGAGGAGGACAGAGTCGCTAAACAGGGGGGTCAGAATAGTGATCGACTTCCAGGGTGGATCGGCCACGAGGTGTGATCTCGCCAAAGTGTAGCACTTGAGGAGGACAAAGTCCCAAACAGGGCTAGTCAGAATAGTGATACGACTTCACAGGGCGGATCAACCACGTAGGCTAGATCGCGCTGAAGTGTAGCACTTGACGCGAACAGGGTCCCTAAACAGGGCCGAGTCAGAATAATGATACGACTTCCCAGGGTGGATCAGCCACGTAGGCATGATCTCGCTAAAGTGTAGCACTTGAGGAGGACAGAGTCCCTAAACAGGGCTGAGTCAGAATAGTGATACGACTTCCCAGGGTGGATCGGCCACGTAGGCGTGATCTCGCCAAAGTGTAGCAATTGAGAAGGACAGAGTCCCTAAACAGGGCCGAGTCAGAATAGTGATCTGTCTTCCCAGGGTGGATCGCCACGTAGGTGTGATCTCGCCAAAGTGTATCACTTGAGGAGGAAAGAGTCCCTAAACAGGGCCGAGCCAGAATAGTGATACGACTTCACTAATCTATTTAGAAAAATCCAGAACATCAGATGGAGATCTCATGCAACATTTAACACAATTTACGGAGAACTGAGACTAATCTCTCATAAGCTCAAACAGAAATGATTACAGTTTTCCGGCCACTGCCACCGAGCAGACAGAGAAATCATCTCATCCTTACTCCTATGGCATCCTTCTGGAAGTGTCTTCACATGTAAATTGACTTTCCCAGACACGATAGCTCGGGACTCATATTTGGACAGTGGGGATCTGGGGGCAGCAATACAGGCCCAAACAGTGTATAAAGGGATTATCAATAGAGTTCTGACCAATCAGGTCAAAAGGTGATGACAATAGTGACATATAGGGGTCACCACAGATCAACTCTTCTTAGATCAAAGTTCCTGATGGATATTAATTTGATTTAGACCTATTGTACTTCTTGACATGAATTGTATACCACACAAAATCTGAAGAGAATAGTAATGTTGAGAGTGTTGCATGATTGGTAGACGTGATAAAAGATAAAGATTGTAATTCTTGATGTATTTATAGTAATTTAAAATTACAAAGCAAAAAATTTACAAAGCTTAGCTTAGCATGAGAATTTCTTTCGAAAGATTTCATTTGTATGAATTGGATTATTCACTTCTCTCCATTAAACATCTTAATCTTTGTTGTTTGCTATCTGATTGAAAATTAATACAGTCTCAATGTTGACCTGAATCTCAAATACAAATATCTGCATTGCTGATACACAATTTGAAGCAGATCTTAAAGTTGCAAACAAATATTTTTTGATTTGACTATCAAGAATATGGATGAAAAATCCTCCAGATATGACATGGAGATTAATTGTGAAAAAAAAAAAAAAAACAAACTTGCAATAAGCAACAAGAAAAGGTTTTCAAGCAAAATAAAAGTTGGTGGTCAGGAACTTAAATTAATGAAACAATTCAATTATCTTGGCTCGATTATCAGTGAAGAGGGATGAAGATGAGAAATAATTTCAAGAATAACACAAACAATGGCAGCTGTCGTGAAACTAAAAACCACCTGGAAAGACAAGAACATCTGCCTAAAAATCAAAGATCAGACTATTGCTTGCATTAGCTTACGCAGTGCCTTAATAAATTCAGTATCAGCAGCAGCTCTGGAGTATAAAAATAAGCAAAGCCTTAAGTAACTCCCTCTTCTGGGTTTTCCTTCTTTCGAATTAGATGGCATAATCTTTTCACACTGAAGCAAAAGGCCTGTGCATGCTTCACATTATAAAACACAAGTCACACTCAAATATATTCATTAACATATCTTTGTGTATGCAATTTCCTTCCAGGAAAAGAAACTCTTGCTTTCCTTTTGTTGATTTTGTTTAATAAATGTTATCTTGTATTGCAAATCAATTGATTTGTTACTTTATACATGTACACTTTCTCCACCATTATTTCCTGTAATGAAAAAATATTCTTGTGAGAAACTTTACACATTAATTATCGAAGTAGCTAACACACTAAACCTTGTATTTCTTATTGTTCTTTTAGATTTTTATCAATTTCACTCCATACAAGTCAGTAAAGCCACTAAGACACAATGGGTTACTGGCTGTAGAAAAATTAGGAACAAAAACATTAATAATGAGCAGAAAGAGAAAAGAATGATCAGGAGGACAGTAGATAGCAATTGACATTGCATTTAAATTTTCGCAGATTAAAGTTGGCTAGAAAGCATAGAGTTGGGAGGGAGTTCCACAAGTGAGAAGTATGAGAAAAGAAACTGTTAGCATAGAATTTATGGTTACATCTAGCCAGTTCAACTGTCAATTGATGAGATCTCGACACCACTCTAGTACTGTGCTTATATTCATGAAGTCTACGTACCATAGCAAAGAGCTCACCCAAACAATTGACATTAAAGGATTTATAGAAAAGACACAGAGAGGCAACCTTATAGCAGTGGGAAAGTGATTGAAACTGAGTCACCAGATCAGAACCAATAATATTGCTGATTCATCTTTGGATCTTATCAAGGATCTTTAGATAAATAGCAGGGACACCGGACCATATATGACAGCAATATTCTAAGCATGGATGAATGGTACACTTATAGATATGCAAGATAGATTCTGGAGAGAAAAATTGTCTTGGCAGCTGACCTAGCAATGGATTCAATGTAGTGTTTCCACTTCATGTCAGCTGAGAATGTTAGTCTGAGAAGGTGCAACAAGTTGTTCCTGGATGTTAGCATTAACAATGGAAAGCACTAAGGGTTCTCTTAGATGATCAATGGAGAGAAATTTAGATTTGAAAATGTTAAAATTAATCTTTTGCCCCAGTTAATGATGGACTGGAAGTCATTTTGGACATCGGCTGCCATTTTGACCTTGTCAGACTGATCAACCTTACTATCGAGGCAGGAGGAAAAGTTTGTGTCATCAGCGTAGATGCCAAGTTGAGAGCTGATGATATCAGAAAGGTCATTAAAGAAAATTAAAAACAGAGTAAGATGGAGCCCTGGGGGACATCTGTGTTAGTTTGAAAGGATGTAGATAAGTGGGCATTCAAGATAACTTCCATTTTGTGATTTGATAGGAAAGACTGAATCAGTTCAAAAATGTGTCTGGAGACACTGTAACATTTCAACTTGTGGAGTAGACCTGTTAAACCCTGTCAAAGGTTTTCAAGATGTCCAAAGCTACAGCAGAGGCTTCACCGTTTTTATCTAGAGCATGAAAGATTCATTCTGCAATTGTCATCAGTACATCAGCAGCATGACCTGGAGAAAGGAAAGCCATATTGCTTGTCTGAGAAAAAGGCCTTGCAATGAGTGATGCAGAACCAATTCAGCATTGATGAAGACCTTGTGGAGATTTTCAAAAAGAGGTAGAAGGCTAATAGGCCAGTAGTTAGAAGGGTCATCAGAGTTCTTAAAAACTGGGACAACAGATGATGGCTTCCAGCAGACAGTAAAGCAGGAGGCAGCTAGGCATTTATTATACAGTTTAGAGAGAACAGGAGCCTGCTCAGGAGCACACTTCTTAATGACTAATAACTGATTGAAGAGGATAGGAATAAAAACCTTGCACTTAATACCCTATTACAGAGCCACCAGTGATCACAAGAGCCAAAGTTGTTGGAGGTTATGCAGTGTCTCGTTATCTTGGCAAACATGGACTTAGCTCCTTCAAGGACTTGCTTACATTTATTAAAATCAGTGACAAATAGTTGCCTGTTGTGATGAGAGCTGTCATAGTGGTATAGCTGAAAATAGTGGCTCCTGTGTGCTATAGGAGCCAAGCATGCTGGTGTGAACCATGGAGAGGATTGAAGTTTCACCTGGTATTTTCAAGAAGGGATGAAAGCTTCCATGCTGGTTTTGACCCAGGAAGAAATTTCTGTAGGACAGTTTTCAATTGGGTGGTTAAAGATATCATTCCAAGGGGTGTCACAAAGAAAGTCATGGTAAAAAAGAATGTTTAACATTGAAAAACATAAAGAAAATTAATTCATTTTAATAATATTTGAAAATATCCACTTTTTGCCTGAAGAAGAACGTGAGACCCGAAACATGTGTTGCAAAATTATGGAAAATACAGCATAATATATATTTTTTTAAAAATTCCACATTAAAACATTTTTATGGATAGGACATTCCTATTTAATGGATGATTGGAGCAAAACATTAATGGATACCACAGAATGGTCAGAGTTACCAAGCAGGCAGTGTTGCGAAGCTCGGCAAGTGCAAGGAGAGGAAGTGAGAAATAAATAAAGTAGAGATGTCTGTTGCTTGGTTTTGCTAGGGAAACGTGTAGGGAAGTCCACGATTTGAGTAAGGGATTAGGCAATGTAAAAATTTAATGTTTGAATACCAGCAGCATCAGTACCTTTAGACTGTTTTAGCCATGTGATATGGTGAGCATTAAAGTCACCCAAGACAAAGATGTTTGAAGATGGATGGAGAGAAAGTGCCTTTCTATACACTTTTAAAGCAAACTACTATGAAAAAATTGCTGTCCAAATCAACCTCTCTCTCTCTCTACACACACACACACACACACGTCATGGGGAGCATCAAAGTCACCAAAGATAAAGATGGAGGGAAAGTGCTTTTTCTATACTGTCAGCTATTATATCTAATCTACTACAGTCCTGTGAAGAAGGGGAGCAATAAATGAAAAAGAGATAGCTAACAGAGTTTAGTAATGAATGACAAAATCACATGAAAAAGCAGTCATGGGTCTCAGGAGACAATTGCCTGCACAGTGGAAGATTATCCTGGATGTAGACACCAAGGCCGTGCATGTGAATGCTGGAATCATTTTGGCAGAGGCTCCTGTTATCTTATTTGAAAATGTGGTCATAAAATTACACAGATAGTCAAAACTCTTTCTGATTCCTTTATAACTAGCATAGATGGGAAAATGTGTGTGTATGTGTGTGTGTGTGTGTGTGTGTGTGTAATATATGGGAACGTGGCTGAGTGGTTAGAACATTTGCATTCTGACCATGAGACCCAGGTTCGAATCTCACCATGGTTGATTTGTCAGGAAGGAGACTTCTTGATATTATTGGACTGGAGGGGTCGATCCCAGTGTGCAGCACCTTTGGAAAGTGCCTGAAAACCATACCCTGAGTTGATCCAAGCTTTGTGAGTGAAGCTGGGTAGATGGAACCCTTGTGGGCTGTCGATAGTAAAAAGTCATTGAGGCTGAGGGCTTGAGTGTGCTGGCCTTGTTCAATTTGTTGATCACACCAGATAACACGCTCTTTCCCAGAAACTGTAACTAAGGTCTGCTCAGCATAGTTGCAGTATAAACCACAGGTGGGCTCTGTGGGTGTTGAATAAACACAAATGCACCTGAGAAAGCATCTGCAATAGGGATTGGCTTATCCACCTTAGTAGACAGGTATCCTTGAATATGAGTGGCCAGTTATACATTCATACATATATACATACATATATATAATGTTAAATAAAACCAAGCCAACTCAAGTTTCACTCTTAAAATGAGGAACATCAAGCCGTGTTCAATCTTTATCAAGTAGCACTTACAAGTTACACCTTTAAATATAGAAAACTATTTCTCTTTTTTTCCCCAGATATGAGTATCATCTGGGTCCTATTTTGGCTATTAAAATTCTTTTTTGAATCCATACATCCCATCATTATATATATATATATATATATATATATATATATATATATATATATATATATATATATACCCAAGTATATGATTGGTGTATATGGAATAAAATCACATGATAAGACACTAGAAGTCTTGAAAGAAAATGGCTATTTTTGTAGTGATTTTATAACATGTTTACTGTTATAATTTTTGAATAAAATATATAATATATATATATATATATATATATATATATATATATATATATATATATATATATTAAAGGATTTCCTGGTGAAATATATTTCTACATAAATTCTCAGTAGTTGACCAAAATAAAAGATTCTTCTATTTTCACACAATCATCATGATGACTGCATGAAAACACATGAAACTTTTAGTTGTGACTGGCAACTGTTCACTGTAAATTTATTTAGAAATATAAAGGTTTTTTGCCATTTAATATGAAACTAAGTTCACTTTTTCCAGTATGCCACTGTAGCATATTTCCTTAGTTGTTGCTTACCTTAAATTCTCTTTATATATATATATATATATATATATATATATATATATATATATATATATATATAAAAAAAGAAGAAGTGTTTTTGTTTCAATGTGGAGTTTTAAAAAATATATATTATGCTTTATTTTCCATAATTTTGCAACACACGTTTCGGATCTCGCGTCCTTCTTCAGGCAAAAAGTGGATATTTTCACATATTGTTAAAATGAGTTAAGTTTCCTTGTTTTCCGATGTTAAACATTCTTTTTTGTGTGGTAGCAACACAAATGTCTTTCTTGAACTGGCAGTAAGAAAGTTCTTCTGCTTGAAGGGTAATAAAACAATTAAGATTGATCCGAGAAAAGGTGAGGAAAGATATCTGTATTCTTATCTTTTAATGACCCCTGTGTGTTTTTAGATCTATTTCCATTTTTTTTTATTGGGTGTGTTTTTGTCAGCAAGCCTATGTATACATATATTCCCTCTCCATATATACATACAGTCTTATTATAAGGAATAAGTATATATATATACATACACACACACACACACACACACACATATATATATATATATATATATATATATATATATATATATATATATATATATATACATAGCTATATACATACTTACACATACACATACTTCCTATCTTGAAATTTGGAATCAGCATGCTGTACAGCTTGGCATTCACACTGGAAGCTCCCATACAAATATTTCAAAGTGTTTGAGTGTCAATTTAAGGAGAGTGCAGAGGATTTCAAAAGAGTTGGATGAGTCTGATTGTGATTAGGAAGGTATGGCAACTTGGAAAACTCACTCTTATTATTCTGATAAGAAAAGAACTCCCGAATTTAGACTCAACACACATCAAATGCCTTGAGAAAGTAGTGCTTCTTCGGGTCAAGAGGTTGGCTGCAAGAAGATACTATGTCTGGACATTGCCACCTAACTCCCTAGACTGCAACTTCCTTGATTATTATGTGTGGGGCACAGCTGAGCAAGAGACCAACAAAACTCCTTGTAAGACCAAAGATGATCTGAAGACAAACATTATAGCAGCATTCACCAACTTAAACAAGAAGACCGTCCAGAAGAGTTGCAGGAGATTCCAAAGTCATTTGGAGGCCGTGGGACAAGGCAATGGTGATTTTATTGTATTCTTTACTATTTCAAGATATTTTTGTGCAATTTTGGTAAGTATATCTTTTAAAATGAAATGTCAGTGTTATTTTCATTTTTGCGTAATTTAGATGACAATTTATCCATCGCACACTGTATATACACAGGGGATGATATTATTGTGTTTAATTTAATATAAAAAAAAAACATAGACACACGCATAAAAATTTCAGTTTGACTGTTTATATATCATGTTTGGTGATTTGAAGTTGGTTCCATCAAACATGAGAATGCTGAAATACAAAACCAATTGTCTTACTGCACACAGAACAATCCTTGAAAAGGAATGTAGCAACATTTGAAAGTACTCATGAAGAAAAAATAATATAAAATACATGTTAACATGAATTTTGGCAATTCTACTGATAATACAAGACAACTCTTCCGGAATTTAAATGATTTAATAAAAAAAATTGATAGACAGAACATGTCGATGTTATTTAGCAAAACATGTGTGAAAGAATTTTTGTTGTTGAAATAGACCTTATATATATATATATATATATATATATAAAAACACTCAGAGACGACAGGCTGTTTCATGCTAGACACGATCGTCAGGCTGCCTAGATTGTATCAAGCATGAAACAGCTTTCGCATTTGTGAGTGTTGACTTCAATGTTCACTTTTATATTTATATGTACATATGCTCTATCTCTGATATTGAGCACTTTATCCCATAAATATAGCACACTTTAAAACTATATTCCTTTATATACATGCATATATATATCTGTCTATATTTCTGAGATGAGGTATTATGTACAGTAACTACATTAGTCAGACTATTGTCCCCATATTTGTCGCCATATTTCGGTCGTTGTATGCTCCGGCCTTCTTCAGGTGGTAGGAATTTAGAACTGAACCCTTTATTTCGATCACTGTGGTAGACTGTTCTAGTTCCACGTGCCATGTTTGATGGATGTCAGTTATCAGTCAGTTATCTCCTGAAAGTTCTCCACTGCCTTAACCAGGAATTGAACTCACCTTCTTTGGGTCTGTCACTGGATCTAACCAACGCCTTTATCCACTGTGCCATGTGTCCTTGAGGACATCTGGATATGAACTTCTGAGTATTATAAACCTAATGTTTTCAGCATCATTTTTTACCAGTGCTCATATTGCAATTTTGTTGTTATCATTGCATGTCTTTACCAGAGTTCATATTGCAACTTTGTTATCATTGCTTTTCTCTGGCACTCCTTATTACTGGTTCCCATATTGTATTTATTTCTATGCTTGGTCAGCTCAGGAGATTTTGTGGCTCAGCATATGTGCTGATTCATAAGTTTACGAATTTTCCAATGGTGTTCCCTATCTATGATTTCAACATGATCCCACAGGGGCGGTGATCTCCCTTCTCTCTCCATACGTGGTCAGCCACGCCTGATTTTTCTACTTCCCCTCTCGTTATGTGAAGGGGTTATCAGAGAAAATACAAAGGATCTGCGGTCCATATAACATCAGGACAACCTTCAAAAGCGTGACAACACTTCGCAGGTATCTCTCACAAGTGAGAGCACCCACAGAGAGGAACATGACTAAAGACTGTGTGTACGCTATCCCGTGCAGCTGCAGAAAGGAATATAAAGGAGAGACAGGCCGCCCCTCAAGGTAAGGCTTTAAGAACACCAGAAAGCTGTAGTTATAGGTAAGGACCCATGACATACATTAAAAAGAAACATTTTGTATCTGGAAAAAATTGATGACCACTGGTAGCTTGGTGCAAAGCTCATTTACACTGGACTAAATCTGATTAGGAAGACGTTATGTGGAGTGACAAAAGCCCCTTTACTCTTAGACCTGAAGAACAAATATATGTTTGGTGTACACCCAGTGAAACGAAAACTCTTGTGACTCCAAGAGCATTGTTACACCCGATAAAAAAAGTCAATGTTTGGTGTGCATTCTCAGTAGCAGGAGTTGGTAATGTGCACAACATCAAAGGATCATGGACCAGCATCAATACCACAATACTGAACAAATTCTATTACTCGTTTTGGTAAAAATACAAAAATCAACTTTCTATTGGTGCATTAATTTTTTTTTGCCTTGTACTGTGTGTATATATATATATATATATATATATATATATATATATATATATATATATATATATTATAATTTTATCATATAGACAAAACCATTTTACTCACTACAAAGATGCAACTTGGTTTCAGTGCACTTCAACTGCACTTCTTGGCGTGTGAGAATCGAAAATGGTTTTGAACAAACCTGCTTGTAGGCAAGCCATATGTGAAACATCACTTCCTTTTTTTCCATTTGTTTGAGAAGAAAAATATACAAAAAAAAATATGTGACAAAGTGAAACACTAGTGCTTGTTGATAGCAGTTTGGTGATGAATGGATTGGGTGTTTAATGTTGACTGGTCTGTGGAGATTTTTTTTTACAAAAAAACATGGGTCAAAAGTTTAGGCACATCTCACAAGCGTCCTTAGTGTGAGAGGTAGGGGGAGGAAAGATGGCGATCGGGGATAATATTATGTTTGAGTAGATAAAAATTGTAGTGATAATTCTAGTAGTAATTGGGAAAGTTATTTTTGGTTTACTATAAAAATTCTAGAGCTGAATTGCATGTATTTATGTTGGGGTTATCACTACTAATTCTGTAATCAATGAACGTGTTTTGTGGATTAAAATTTAGAAGTGGTGATTTCCTCTAAAAAAAAAAATAAGGGATGTTAATAAGGAATTGTTCATAACCATTATCGATTCACACTCGTCAAAGTGCAGTTGAAATGCACTGAAACCAAGTTGCATCTTTGTAGTGAGTAAAATGGTTTTGTCTATATGATAAAATTATAATAAATAGATAATATAATGGATCTGAATCTTTTAATGGATCTGTTTCCATTTTGGTGCATTTCTGTCAGCATGCGTCAGATCCAAGAACACATAGGGGTCAGTAAAACATTAAAAGATAAAATGCCGATAACTAATTCATCATCTCGCTGGACCAACCTTAATTGTTTTATGACCCTTCGCGCAGAACTCTTCATTGCCAATTCAAGAAAGAAATTCGGATTACCAACACACAAACAGAGAATGTCTCATCGAGAATATTTAACATTGAACATAAGGAAAAAATTAATTATTTTTAATAATATGTGGAAATCTCCGCTTTTACCTGAAGACGGTCGTGAGACCAGAAACACGTGTCGTAAAATTATGTAAAACAAAGCATAATATTTTTTCTAAATAAATCCACATTACAATCAAAAACGTTTGCGGCACCTCTCTTCTCTTCTTTTTAATATACATACTTTTCTCTCGTTGGAACCACTACAACATATTTCTTTTATATATATGTATATATATAATGTATGTAAAGAGAGAGAGAAAAAGAAGCTATCATTTTTCTTAAATATTATAGAAAGATTGCTGATAGACATTAAATTTGAATTATGCTGCACAAGATCTGAAGAGAATAATAATGTTGAAACTCCAGATGATTGGTAGATGTGGCCATAACTAAGGAGGCAGAAGCAAAGCTAAAGATTGTATTTCTTGATCTTTCTATAGCAAATTAAAATTACAAAGTTTAACTTGGCATATAAACTTCCTTTGAGAGATTTTATTTGTACAAACAGGATTATTTTCTTCCATTAAAAATGTTAGCTTTTTTTTTTCTTTTCTCCTTTTATCAATCATTGGCCATTTTTATTGTTTGCTATCAGACTATAGTCTCAAAGTTAACCTGAATCTGAAATTCAAATATTTGTAGCCTTGATTAAACATACAATTTGTGAGCAAATCTTGCTGTTGCAAACAAATATTTTTCAATCAGGACCATAACTTTTCCTTTAATTTAATTTGACTCTGCTTCAATTACAAAACAAAATGAAACTGAACAAATTTTGCTTTTATTAAATAAAATTGACTTCTTTTGTACATGAAGTATAATGCATGAAAAGATCAACAAACAAAAAAACATTTCACAAATAAATCATTGACATAGCCATCGGAAAGAAGCCTTTCTTGTCTTCAAAGATCTTTATAATGTAATTTTATGCTTTTTTTAATTTTATTTGAATAATTTAGAACTGCTTCTAAAGGTGTAACATGACTTTTTAAAAAACAAGCTACAATTTCTTCATGTATAAAAATGTGTTAGCCTTAAGCTGATGTCCATTTTGTTTGCATTTCATGCTTGTAAAAATAGAACTTGAAAGTAATGATTCATAAAATTGCCTTAAACCTTATCTCCTGAGCCCATAGCCATGGCATTAACACATGTAAAAATCAAAGGCAATCACAATACATTTTATCAACTGAAATTTGAAGAGACTTGAAACAACAGAAATGTGGTTCTACAGAAGAATGCTGAGGATACCATGGATCGAACATGTGAGCAACAATGATGTTTTAGAGAAAATTGAAACAAAAAGGAAACTTATACTAAATATCAGGAAGAGACAGTTGAAATTTCTACAGAAGAATGCTGAGGGTACCATGGACCGAACACATGAGCAACGATGATGTTTTAGAAAAAATGGAAACAAAAAGGAAACTTATACTTAACATCAGGAAGAGACAGTTGAAATTTCTACAGAAGGATGCTGAGAATACCATGGACCGAACACGTGAGCAATGATGATGTTTTAGAGAAAATGGAAACAAAAAGGAAACTTAGACTTATCAGGAAGAGACAGTTGAAATTTCTACAGAAGGATGCTGAGGATACCATGGACCGAACATGTGAGCAACGACGAGCTTTTAGAGAAAATGGAAACAAAAAGGAAACTTAGACTTAACATCAGGAAGAGACAGTTGAAATTTCTACAGAAGGATGCTGAGGATACCATGGACCGAACATGTGAGCAATGACGAGGTTTTAGAGAAAATGGAAACAAAAAAGAAACTTATACTTAACATCAGGAAGAGACAGTTGAAATTTCTACAGAAGGATGCTGAGGATACCATGGACCAAATGTGTGAAATAATGATGTTTTAAAGAAAATGGAAAGAAAAAGTAAATTTATGCTCAACATCAGGAAGAGACTGTTGAAATTTCTGGGGTACATGAGGAAAGAGGGCTTAGAAAATCTGATACTCACATAACAGATTGAAGGCTGTTGGGACATAGAAAAACAAAGCATCCCCCGTTTTGTGAGTTTGAGTAAATGGATGGCAGAACAATTTTTAAAGGAGACATAATAAAAGGAAAAATTTATTAATATATACAATGGACAAAAAATTATAGGGAGCCATGATTACCTACTTCTTGAAGGGACATGATGCCTAGAAAAAGAAGAACAACAAGCAAACATAAAAATGCCAAAATTTATGCCTTTTTATTTAGGCCTGCATTTCACCTTTAAAACTTCAAGTTCTGCAAAAAAAAATTTGTTCCCCAATACAACACCTTCGTAAGATTCAGGCATTGATTTATGAATTTACTGGCATAGTAATTGGGAGTTCAATCCCTGGGTTGGGCAGTGCGTACTTAGACTCAGTGTAACCAGGACAAGCAATAACTGGACAATACTAAAAATAAGAACAAGATGAAATATCCTTAGACATTGAAATGAGAACAATCTATCCCCGTGGTTCAGTTCAGAATGTCCTGTAAGTTACCTGGATCAGCATACACCTGTGATTGATTTGTAGGTTATTTAAAGGCAGAAATTATTTTTTTAAATTATGAGAATTTTTTTAAAAATAATAATGATTTAGTGATACAAGTCTTACCAATTCACCCATAACTAGAGGGGGAGAAGAGATAGATTCATACCTTTTCAAAAAATATTTGCACATAATTGAATATAACAAATCCAACTGGAATTGGAACTTGGCTTTTTGATTAACAATCTCTTGATATTTTCCATTACACCACGTACACATCCAAACTTATTCTACCGGATATTCCCCAAAAAGTCACCCCTCGAGGTAGTGACCAGGATCAACTTTGCTTAACTTTGGTGATTGGACAGGGACCAGGGTTTCAATGTGACATAGCTGTAAGCCAGCATGCACCTGATGAAGGCCAGAGAACCCAATGGCCAAAACTTTGTAATAACAACAACAAAGATGAGGACAGTAGTATGTGTTATGGGGTCCACCCCTTTTTCATATAAGTGGACTCTACCAGTTTACCTGGACGGCTGCCGTTAAATACCCAGAGTTAGACAGTCAGTGAGGGTAGTCAGAAAGAGAGAGAGAATATATGAATGGAGATAGTGTGAGGTAGCCTCTTGTAGAAGTCAGTTACAAGCACGTAGACTCTAAGGAAGTCCTACTTCAAGTGTATATATCTATCTGTATTTGCTACTAACCGTGTTCCTGGATTTACTAACAGTATTACCCTTTGTATAATTGTGTAAATACATTTTATTTCTTATATTTAATTATTGCGTTTGTTCTTCATTGGAGACCGAATTCATCTCAGAATCCACAACAGTATGTATGTAAATAGTGCAAATAGCATTTCAACAGTTATAAATTCCAACCATTTTTAGGTGTCGATAATCTTCTCAGAATGTTTAACTGAACCCTTTAGTCAATCTATGGGGAGAAATTGTTCAGATTCCACTTTCCTCACTTGGAAATATTTTGGATTGTTACTTTTAGCCAATTCTGAAACTAGACATACATTTTTAACCATTTCAAAGCCACTGTCACATACAGCAGCAACTGAAACCAAGGACTTGTGCTAGATGAAACAAGACCCCCTTCATCAGTTTTACTGGGCATTTTGTCTTGATAGCCTTTTGTAACTGCCTCAGCATCATACTCTCCATTGATGGTGTGGACCTTTTGAAGATAGTTAATATAGACAATTCCTTTTGCATCCCAAAGAACCAATGCTATCACCTTCTATGTAGATGAAATGATTCTGGCCTTCTTTGGAGAAGGCGAGGAGGAGCATTTTCATTGCATGGATTGTCTCTTTGTCTGTGACTCAAAATGATGAACCCAACATACATGTTAGATTAAGAAACATTCAAAGAAACAAGCTAGATTTGCCTCAAACAATGTCAGATTTTCCCATGATGTGATCAGACTGGTGTGCTTTTGATCAGACGTTAGAAGAGATGTCACCCACCAAGCAGAAACTTTCATCATGCCAAGTTCATTGTGTAGAATATTCTCAACTCTCATGGGATATGCTAATAATATTGGTTATTTGATTTATAATCAATCATCTGTCATCCCACACTATGTTGTTATGATCAATGTTTTCCTTGGTGGTGACAGTTGCAGGATGTCCAGACTTTGGGTCATCTTTAAGACTCTCCTTTCCCCTCCTAAATTCAGCTTCCCACTTTTGCACTCTTGATAAATCTGGATCATTATCTCTTAATGTAGCAACCATGCCAGCACGAATGTCCTTTTGGGAGAAACCCTTTTTCTGGAGTGTGGACATGAAAGTGAGACTAACCTTAGCTCTCGACATAAGAGGGTTCGTTTGTGTCTGGCGTGCAGGGCAGTAATTGATCTGAAGGAAGAAACACCGCCATTACGGCGAGTCAGTCTTATGGGAAACGCGATCTTGTTGCTGCGAGGATTGGCGAGAGGTGAACTTGGCCGTATGCAAATTGGTTGGTGTTCGCTGGCATAAAGGTGACAGCGGGAGACCACTCGGTAGATCGTGTGTAGCGAACTATGAGGCGGTGTTGTTATTGAGTGTGAAGATCAGCGGAGTTTTGAGGCGATGTTTTTCTTTGGATAACTATGTTGTGTGTTTCGAACTGAGGTGTTGTTGTCTTCACCGGAAACTGTGTCCTTCTTACCGAGAACTGAGACTGTTTGTATTTTATATAGAGTAATTCCATCAAACTGTTCAGCACTCAATGTGTTGAAGCTAAATTGTTTTGAGCAAACTGTCTTGAAGCTGAGGAGTTTCGTTCTTCCGGAAGTAGGCGGTGCCGGGCCAACTCGTTCCCTTCCTATTGTTTGTTCCTGATTTTACAAACATGGAGGTACTTGATAACACCATGATTCCAAATTTTCAAGAGAAGTCACTGCTAGTTAGTCTTTTCGAAGAGTCAGTTTTCAGTTTACCTGGAAAGAAACAATGCAGTTATTAGTAAGAAGAGTTGAAATGAACGCATGCAAGATTTCACAGCTCTAGTATCACTCCTTCATAGTCAGCCTATGAACTTTTCAGCCAACCCTTGTACCTAGAAAGAAACAATGCAGTTATTAATAAGAAGAGTTGAAATGAATGCATGCAAGATTTCACAGTTCTAGCATCACTCCTTCATAGTCAGTCTACAAACCCACCCTCAAAGTTCAAAAAGGCCAACATAGTTCCGGTTTAATCAAAAGGGGAGATATACATGCAAGTTACAGTTTTCTCTTCCTAATTTTGAACATAAGTGTTTCCTTTGTTGCTATTTTCCTTAAGACTTCCTCATTGCTTACTCAATCCATCCATGGGATTCTCAGTATCTTTCTGTAGAACCAGATGCCTGACTGTAGCTTTAAACTGGTTGATCACCCTCCCTGTTCTAATTTGATTATCATCTCTTCTCCAATATGAAAAAAACATTTGGCTGGTAACCAGTATTGCAGTGATGATGTCATCATATCTCTGCGGAAGATTTTTTTGAACAACAGGTTCAACAGTTTTCTTTGAACTGTCAGATGTCAGTTTTCTTGGAAAGAAGCGATGCAGTTATTAATAAGAAGCACTGAAATTAAGGCATGCAAGATTTCATAGCTCTAACATGGCTCCTTTATAGTCATCCTATAAAGTTTTCAGCCCATCCTCATACAGTAATTGCAGTGTCAAAAGAAAAACTGTCCTTTTAAAACACCTGTTTTTGCAGGTAGGTTAAACAATACCAAACACTTAATGCTCCCTGGATGTATTGAAGGAAGGAACAGTAAAAGGCATCTTACCTGAAGATTTTGTGTGACTGGATGGCAGAGTGTTATATAGACTCCTCGTGCTGGGGAGCTCTTGGGCAACAACATCAATTCGATAATAAAGTTGCATTCTTCTCTTGTGGCCAGTGACCATGAGTTGTTTTGGATAGAGATGAAAGAATTTCAACACAAGGTATTATCTATTTTATTAACGCCGATGTATACATCTTCTAATTATCCAGTGGGGTCACACTCCCTCACTGGGGAGCTGTTTCAGACACAAAAGAAACAATGTCTGAATTGTTTGACGGCTAAGAAACAACTCCCCAAAAACCCTTTCTCTGTCTATCATTCTCATGCTGGCTCAGCCAATCAAAATCAACTTCCTTATTTTGTCTTGTATCTGAACCCTAAAGTCAACCTCAAGAAGTCAGATCAGAGGTACACTTCCTCTAAAAGATAATAGTCTGTTAAACTATTATTTAACAAGAGCAAGGAGCAAGGAAGGTTGGTAACAATGATTAAGAGTTTCTAGTATAGGAAGTTGTGGAGAGCCATTGTCACCTACTTAATGTGTTTATGTGAACGGATGGCAGAGCAAGAGACAAGGAAGGTTGATGAAGTGTTAAACCATGATTAAGAGTTTCTAGTATAGGAAGTTGTGGAGAGCCATGATCACCTACTTAATGACTTTATGTGAACGGATGGAAGAGCAAGAGACAAGGAGGGATATAAAATATCAAACAATGATTAAGAATTTCAAGGATAGGAAGTTGTGGAGAGCCATGATCACCTACTTAATGAGTTTACGTCAACGGATGGCAGAGCAAGAAACAAGGAAGGTTGATAAAGTGTCAAACAGTGATTAAGAGTTTCAAGCATAGGTAGTTGTGGAGAGCCATGATCTTCTAAATGAGTTTATGTGAATGGATAGCAGAGTGGCGACAAAGAAAGATTGTAAAGTGTCAAACAATGATTAGGGTTACAATGGTATACCAATAAAATGATAAGGTAACTTGAAACAGTGTTATTTTACATTTTATTTAGCCTCTGACTTTGTTACTTTTGATAAGTCTGTAGTATATAGGCACTCTAGTTACTTTAATTGATATGTTGTACTTACATTTTGTCCGTGATGTGTGAGAGACTCCCACCTTCATTGTGGAGGGATTGTTTATATATCTATTTGTAGCAGAAAATGATATATGAATTTATTTATGTTAGGAATATTAATGACAAAGTGGAAAACAATTTTTGTGTGACACATTTCATCATTTAGGATTTCATCAGACTAAGTTGATGCTTACATGTGCACAATGGAGTGTGGATCCTGAAATTTTTAACTTTCACAATGTTTCTACTGTTGTATGTTCTGGCCTTCTTCAGGTTTGTATATATTGGAATTTTGAATCAAATTTTTTTTTTTAATACTTTCGGATATATAATCTAGCCAATTGAATTCAGTTTCTTTTTGTTTTTGTTTATAATTTTTTTCACATCTGTCATTGATGATAGAAGATCTGCCAAAAAAGATGAAATGTTGTAAGAACATGGATACAAATTTACTGTGGGTGATGCACTGGTTAAAGCACTTTTATAAACATGGTACAGTGGATAAAGGTGTTGGTTAGATTCAGTGATAGGACCCAAAGTGCATGAGTTCAATACCCAGGTAAGTCAGTGGAGAACTTGGTGATGGCAATTAACAGGAGATAACTGATAACTGACATACATTAAACATGGCAACTGGAACTAGAACAGTCTACCCCAGTGAGCGATATAAACAGTTCAGTTTGACATTCTAACCACCTGAAGAAGGCCAGAGCGTACAACGGCCGAAACGTTGTAATAAATATGGCGACAAAGATGAGGACAATAGTCCGAATAATGTAAATAGTGTACATAATACCTCATCTCAGAAATATAGTGATATATCCCGGGAAGGGATATATTTGATCGAAGTAGTAAAGTGGTTTTGGCTATGGTAACCAAGTAGTACACGGTAGCAGTAATCGACTGGTACTTGTTGTAATCGCAGGTAATAGCTGTAGACTAATAGAATAGCTAATGGCATAGTCCAATGGATGTCATCATAGACTTAGAACTCTGTCGAACCTACATGTCTGTCTGTATTTATGATGGACACCAGCCAGTCATATTCCAGTGAGGGGGAACTCAGGTGTATGCATATTCCATTATATCATATAGACAGACACTTTTATACACTTTTGTTTTTGTTATTTTATTCCCTAATTAAAGTAGATTTTTAAATTGAAATTATAGTCAGACTTGTTATGGTAAGTAACTAATGCATTTTGTGTGTTGTTTTATAAAATATCCCTTTTGTATTCATATAATCTTTTATTTAAATTCATCGAGGTTTCTCCTATATATTTCTTGTGGCAATCATTACAGGTGATAGAGTATATTCTTCCTTTCAGTTTTAGCTTATTATTTTGTTTTGTATTAATTAATTTTTATTGTTTTAGAAATAGATATAACAAATTTTTATAGATAAATCCTTTACAATTGTAGTTGTGATAGAGTTGGTGGGTAGAAGAATCTATTTTGATTCATTGAGTTTGTCAGAATGATCCACTCTTATCTGTTTAATGGTTTTTGTCATGTGCTCACATATCAGGGTCACCACCGATAACAGGTATTGCATATCTCCACATTTCAGATGAGTTCATCTCAGGTCATCTTTGCACCTGGCTTCCTTTGACAGTCTGGCGTAAAATTGAGGACAAGCCTATTCCAGCATAATATCACAAAAGTGCTGCAGACATTCAAACAAGATTAATGAACATTTATGGTAAGTCTGCACTTGATGCAAGCACAGTAAAAGAATCAGTCAAAAAAGTTAATGACAGTCCCAAAGAGAAAGAAAATGACCTTAGTGACAGGCTCTGCTGTGGCAAGCCAGCTGCTGTTGTAAATGAGGATAAAGTCAAACAGGCTGATGCTCTCATTACAACAGACAGAAGAAACACAATTGCAAAACTCTGTAAAAGTCTTAAGGTGAGCCATGGTATTGCCTGCAGCTAGTATAACCTTTTAACTACAGAAAGGTCTTTGCAAAATAGGTTCCCAGAATGCTGACAGACTCCATGAAGGAGCATAAGGCGGTTTCTGCTCAAGAATTTCTGAAGTACTACAACAGGAATAGAACCTTCCTAAGGCAAACACTCACAAGAGATCTGAACTGGGTTCATCAATATAGACCAAAGAACAAAAAAACCTCAATGGACCTTGAAAAAAAAAATTTGATGTTGATGTTTGCAGAATGATAATACTAGAAACTAAAAAAAGAACAACTTGAAAGTGTTTTATTGAGAAATTCCTTCTGTTTGGGAACAAACAGCACCAAATCCAATATGAAGGCTAATAATGTAAACAAAAACAGTGAAAGAAATAAACATCAAAAATGCTTCATGTTTATAGAAATAAGAAAAACAAAACTTTATTTACAATATAAACAAGTTAGATGTAGACATAAATGAATAGTACTTGAATTGCACTAACAGTAGGTTTAAGTACTATGGGATTATTCCCAGCTATTTAACCTCAAACATGTAAATAAAAGAACTAAGGGTCTTAATAACGGGTTTCATATTTAACCGTTTAAAATTTTGGCTTACTCAGCCAGATATTTAAAAATGAATAATTTTGGCTCACATGAAAAGTTGCCTTGAAAGGTGAAACCGCTTTGTTTGCAAAACATCTATGGTTGCTGAAATACTATATTTTGCTCTGTTCTATAGATGTTGGTCATCATGGAGATGTTGATGACTCCTGTTGCTGTTACTGACAAACCTTCTTGAGTTGAAGGAGGAAGGGATGATGATGTCACTCTCCCTTCTGGCTAAGGGCACAAATCAAAGGCCCCATGCTTGACAATAAAGAAAAAAAAAACATACTAAAAGTCATGGTTAAGCTCAAATGAGTAAATTTGCATATGCATGAGAAGCCCCTATAAAGACAAAATAAACATCAGTTACTGCTAGTATACAAAAAATCATTACTAAAGCTGACAATAATCCATATCTGCAATAGGAAAAAAATCATTAAATTATTCGATGACCACAATTCTGCTAATAGTTTGATACTTAGATACATAGTTTTTAATTAGAAAATAAAATACAGTGTATCAACAAAATCGGTGTAGATATAAGGTGCAATGTGTAAATTGTTACCATTTTATCTTTTTAATTCTGCACATACGTGTTGTTTGTTTTAAATTTTGTTGACTGCACAGTACAAGTTGGGTCAGTTGGGCACCATCTGTGAGAAAAAGAGTCACCCAGCCAAAAATTTAGAAACTGCTTACTGTACTACTTGGCATTCGCGCTGGAAGCTCCAATCCAGACATTTTACAGTGTTTAGGTGTCAACCTGAGGACATTACAGAGGATTCGGAAAGAGTTGGATGAGTCTAATGCTGATTACAAAGATATTTGGAGTAATCACTAGTGATGACCACATTATGCCTCCATATATCTTCCTACAGGGCCTCAGACTCAACACTGAGGCCTGCATCAATGTCAGACAACAAAACACCATGCCACACAAGCAGGAAAATCCAGTCATGGCTGTTAGACAATTTCTGTGACTACATCATCCCTTACATTTGGGAACCTAACTCCCCAGACTGCAACTTCCTTTTTTATTATGTGTGGGGCTCAGTTGAGTGAGAGACCAACAAAACTTCTTGTAACACTAAAGATGAACTGAAGTCAAGGATTATGGCAGCATTCACCAAGTCAAACAAGCACTTAGCCGAAGACCATAGAATATAGTGTGAGTCTTCGGTGGCCCTAAAGCTTTTAATTCAGAGCTGTACTTCTTCTAGACTGGTTGCCAACCAAGGCTATAGAACCTAGTCTATTTTGCTTTTTTTACCTATAGCTGGGTGTGGGGTAGAGAAGAGAGGTTTTTTTTTACCTTTTTCCAAAGGTAATAGCATGTAAGTGAATGTAATGAACTTGACTGGAATTTGAACTTGGCTATCTGATTCCTCACTCTGAGATGCTATCCATTACAAGATAGATACCCTTATTCAAAAATAAAAAAAACAAATGATTGAGAAAGAAGGAGACAAGAAGATTTGAAATTCTGAGACATTTGCATTCATTTTGGTATTCTTTAATCCAAAAAGAACCAACATTACTTTTTGACTGATCTTCATTAAATTTTCATTTTGTTGTCTGCAATGAAGGTTTTTTTTTTGCACTAATGAAAGACGGTAAAAAAATATCATTACAAAACAAGATAATCAATAAATATCTTCTGTTGTGTAATTTTCTGGTTGACAAAATTGTAATTAGATTTTAAAAAATGCTGAACTGCTTAAAATGGTATAATGATATATCTATCATGTAGTACAGTAGTGAATGTTAGACAGTTTCCTTAGAGATGAAGAAATAACTCGAGACAACAGAGATGTTGTTCTACAGAAGGATATTGAGAATACCATGGACAAAACGTGATGAGGGATAGTGTGAAACATCAAGCACATTTTTTTCATAGCAATTGCAGTTGATATCATCTAAACTGTAATTAAAACTTAAATTGAGCATGGTACATTGTTCATATATCTTTTTTTCTTTTTCTAGCACACATACTGTAACATATTCAAAATATTACTTAGATCAGGTTCCCTACTGTCTATTAAGAGTGACTTTATGTGAAGGGATCATAAAGAATGGTGATTTTACAAGGAAATCAAAATTGCGCGAAAATAAATGTAAGCAAACTATGGAGATCAGTTGTGTATTTGAAGAAAGATTATGCCAAATTAAGGTGTCGAATAAAGATAAAATAATTTTATTATTTCTAAATTCTTATAACTTTTAAATACATAGGACATTGAAGGCAAAAGGCCAAAATTTTAAAAACCCTCCAAAGGAGTTAGTCCACCCAAAAGGCAGCTTCTAGGATAAAATATAAATAAATATAAACTGATAATTATTTTATGGTTTGATGATTATTATTTAATAATAATAATTCCAAAATGACATATAGAGGAGAGAAAATATAGAGTATAGATAAATATAAGTTTTTAAAGAAATTCTTATTCAAAACATTAGAATATGAATCTGTATGTTATTTATGGTGAAACTTATGTGCTCGTGTGTGTTGGGTGTCTGTCATATTTGAATGCCTACAGGCTTGGTAAAGCGTTAGACTAAAACTATTTTTTTCTATAAATTTTTCGCCACCATAGTTTTAAATTAAAAAAAAAGTGATTTTTTTTCTCTGTGCCTCTGTTCATTTTTGAGAAATGGAAGCAAGCAAAATTTCTCAGAGGTGGGGGTTTTGATTCACAATGAATATATAATGTCAAAATGTAACAAATACTTATTTCCAATTATATTCTTCTTCTATGTGCCACGTCCTTTCAGGACAAGGGCAATGATCTCGCTCCACAATTTCCTGTTCTTTGTAGCCTCTAGGAAAAATTATATTTTTTCACTATCTTTCCAAATCACTGTTCTGCCAACCATGTACACAAAATCATTAGATAGGTTACGGGCTGCTTTCCTCTGTCTATCTTGCCTTCCATATAGGATATATGTCAATTTATGTTATTATGTGTCCTACAAATTTCATTAGGTAGGTTACGGGCTGCTTTCCTCTATCTTGCCTTCCATATAGGATATATGTCAATTTATGTTATTATGTGTCCTACAAACTTCATTAGGTAGGTTACGGACTGCTTTCCTCTATCTTGCCTTCCATATAGGATATATGTCAATTTATGTTATTATGTGTCCTACAAATTTCAACAATTTCTTTCTGATGTTAAGTATGTGTCATTTTTGTTTCTATTTTCTCTAAGTTTTGCCATTGCTCATGTGTCCAGTGGATGTTTAATTTATAATATAAATATACTGCTAAATTGATTTTATTGCTTTTTTATATTAATATACAAGAAGTGGTCTGTGTGGAGAATATTGAGAGCTGTCAGAGGAAATTTTCAAAATGGTATAAAAACAGATATAAAGTATTTCATTAAGGTGGTTTTAATTTTTTTGAAGTTGAGAGTAGAAAATATCTATGCCTTTTAATAGATATTGTATAAAGTGCTCAATATCAGAGATAGAGTATATGTAAATGTAAAATTGGTCATTGAGGTCAACATCAAGTGGCAACACTCTGTTTCCTGCCTAAATGCAGTATTCAAGCCTGAAAACTGTGCTTAACCATGAAACAGACTGTTGTTACTTGGTGTTGACCTCAGTGTCCATTCTTGTTAAAGTCCACCTTGTACATTTACAAATCTACCATTCACCTGTGCATAGAATACAGCTGCCATGTCTGGTATGGTGCTCCTGCTATTCATCTTGAGGTTCTTGACAAAATCCAAAGAATGATCTGCAATTTAATCAATCCTGACTTGGCATCTCGACTTCAGTCACTTTCTCACTGATATGACATGGCTTCCCTCTGTCTTTTCTATAAATATTTTCATGGCAACTGCACTGACAAGCTTTTTTACACTGATGCCCCAACTGCATGAACTTAAGTGCGCTACTAGATTGGCATCTATGACCCACCTGTTGATTATGGAAATAACTAAATGCAACCACCATATCTTCAACAATTTCTTTTCTCACACTTTTCGCCTGTGGAACTCATTTCCATTTACTTGCTTTCCTGATAAATACAATTTTCAAAAGTTTTAATGCAATGTCAATTGCCATCTTCTATCTTCTTGAATTCCATTCATCTTTTGTCCTTTCCTTATTTTTATTCTTTTTTCTCACATTCACTCCCTATAACCCCCTGTGTATTAGTGGCATTCCTGCTTTGCTTGGGGTGAAATGATTAAAATATATATATATATATATGTTTATTTCATTTAACAAGTATAACAAAGTACTTTCATTTAGTTTTTCATGTTTTTCTTGTATGCATACAAATATTTGATTTTTCAGAGTTTATGAGTATAAAAAGTGTTCAAAAGTACCAAGCACTTTTGCTGAAACTATTAGTTATTTTCAAGAATTTCTACTATAATAATTGGTTTGTCAGTGTTTTTGGAGACACTATACGGTTTGCTGAAAGTACAGATATAAATTCAAAATATTGCCAAGGAGCAAGGGGCCTGAGCTAAATAAAATAACCACACAGTTTGACTCCTGGAAGCTAACTTACTGACGACTTTAGTCACACTATGAAGTAACATCACTAAGCAGCCATTACGAAACAGCCATTCATTTTGCTCAAGGGGAGATAATTGTCTTTTATATCCTTACAGATCCCTCAGTGGTCTCAATCCCAACGTAAATTTTTTCTCTCTGTCTGCTGTCTATATATAATAGTTGAATTTTTCATGTGTACTTTGGAATGTCCATGGAGGTATAACTAAATAAATAAATTAAAAATAAAATATCTGCAGCATTTTGAATATGGGAGTTTGTAAAAATAAACTCTTTTTTATTGAATGAATACTCTTGGGTTGTCATTAAAATTTAGGTGTTGTGGAATAAGAATTTTCATGACCAAGTTTCTAGTTTATGATTGCGTTAGATTAATTAATTTTATAGCATATCAATCTTTGTTGTTTTTTTTTAGGTCAAAATATAATTTCAGTGATATTTGAATATGTGTAAACATTGATCGGATTTCTACTTGAACCTATGGAAAAATACCGGCATTTAAAGTCTACAGATAAATATTGTTTAAGTCTGAATTTGAGTCTATAGGTAATGATTGGTCAAGTACTTGCAATTATTGATAAACTTTAGTCAAATTTATATTTGAGTTTATGGAAAAATATTGGTCATGTTTATATTTGTGTTATACAGATAAATCTTGGTTGAGTTTATATTTGTATTTGTAGTAAATATTGATAGAGTTTATATTTAAGTCTATGGGTAAATAGTAGTTAAAATTATATTTATATGAGTCTATAGGCAAATATTAGTCTGGTTCATACTTGAGGCTACATGTAAATGTTGTAAGAGTTTATATTTGTATTTGTAGTAAATATTGATCAAGTTTATTCTTAAGTTTATGGGTAAATTTTACTCTTGGCCCTTGAGTCTTTAGATAAACATTGGTTGGTTTTATACTTAAGCCTGTGAGAAAATATTGGTTATGTTTATACTTGAGACTATAGTTTGAATTTATACATGTGCCTATTGGTAAACATTGGTTGGGTTTATACTTGAGTCTATAGGCAAACATAGGTTGGGTTTATACTTGAGTGTATAGGTAAATATTAATCAGGTTTATACTTGAGTCTGTATGAAAACATAGATCAGGTTTATACTTGAGTCTATGGGGAAATGTTGGTTGAGTTTATATATGACTCTAGGATTAAAAATTGGTTGGATTCATACTATGGGTAAATATTAGTTGGGTTTATACTTGAGACTATAGGTAAAAGTTGGTCAGATTTATACTTGAGTCCATAGGTAAACATTAGTTGGGTTTATACTTGAGTCTGTACATAAATGTAGGTCAGGTTTATATTTGCTTGTATAGGTAAACATTGATCAGGTTTATACTTCTGTCTATGGGGAAACATTGTTCCGGTTTATACATGACTCTTGGGGGTAAACATTAGTCAGGTTTATACTTGTGTCTATGATAAACATTGGTTATGTTTATACTTGAGGCTATAGGCAAAAATTGGTAAACTTTATACTTGAGTCCATTAGTCAGGTTTATACCTTAAGTCTATAAGTAGACATTGATTGGATTTATATTTACATCTATACTTAAACATTGGTTGAGTTTATACTTACATCCATAAGTAAATATTAATATACTTGAGTCTATAGATAAACATAGGTCAAGTTTATACTTGAGTCTATAGGTAAATGTAAATTTATACTCTTGTATGCAAGCATCACCTCAGAAAGTAGCCTCTTTTGGTGGTAGTCATAGTGGTGGAATCTTGTACTTCTGGATTATCTTTCTGTAATTTAAAGTTATTGATATTATAGACAAATTAAAATGATTTCCTATTTTCGTAAAACCAGCTGTAAAGTAAGTGCCTAGTTAAGCATTAGAACTGACTTTTGATAAAAACCTTTGAAACATTGATTTCCCAGAGGAATAAAGGTCATATTAATTCAAGGAGTCTAAAATATATTTTAAAAAAAGGTACAATTTCCTACAAAAATTTAATTGAAATCTTTACTCAGCTCTGTTTCCGTTGATTATAAACCTCTACTGTAGTTACTGAATTGAGCTAATTGCAAGTACTTACTGCTCAGTTATAAATTAAAACAGTCATTTGTAACCGGGGTCAGGAGTAATGCAGTTCTTTTTTAAATATTGATTAAAAATTGCTTTGTATGTCAGATGGTGAGTGAAAAATCACATTTTATATGAATTGGCA
>CAHIKZ030000180.1:1980000-2215000 GCA_903632075.3 Acanthosepion pharaonis
TTATACATTATTTTTTATGGATACAAATAATTAAGTAAATGCACTGTATATAAACAGTTTTAACAACATTTACTGGCCTGAAAATATGTGTCCTCCAACAGGAATCATGGGAAATTTGCAGTTTAAAAAACAGTAATTCGGCCTTGCTAACCAGACATTTCCTCTGTAGCTAAATGATATAGCACGTCAGGCTATATGATGGTTCCATTTTGGATACAGGTTTGATTCCTGTCGGAGGACACATATTTTCTATGAAATTCCTCGGACATTCAGGCTGGTAAATGTTGTTAATACTGTTTATTATAAACAGAGCATTTACTTAAATACTTGTATCTATAAAAATAACAATTCTGGGCCATGATACATTATGCTACATGCCCATCACAGCTTACAGCACTTGGTATTTGCAAGTGGTCACCTATCAAGGTACTGACCAGGCTTGACATTGCTTAACTTAGGTATCTACTTTGAATTTATTAACTAAATCAAGGTTTTTCTTTTGTAAAATAAACTTAACCAACCGTATAAGATTTTAAATTTTATAAATTATGTGTTTTAGTTCTATAAAAATTACGTTGCTGCATCGTTTAAAATCGAATTAATGGTGTAATTTTTAATAGATTTACCTTGCATTGTAGAGTGAATAGCCATAGTTAAATGTAAACAATTGCTAATTACTTCTCTGGAGGTTTTTAATTAATTTGCAGCTTTTACAGCTCTAATAATATAATCAGTAATACCTTCGGCACTTGCTTTGCATAGGGAGGTTAATTCAGTACACAAGGATATGATTTTTGCTTTTGCATTTAATAAATAGTGTTCTCTCAAAATTTGCAGTGCTTTTCTGCCATTGTCAGGGGCTTCTTACATAATAAGAAACAGACTTTGATCAGAAAGAAATTGGATTAATTCAGCAAACACATTTGCATTCTTTTTACACTACTCTTTGTCATTGTGGCTATTAAATGATGCCAAGATTGTCTTGCGTAATTTTGGATTCTCATCTATCCTAAAAATTTTCCCTCCCATATCTCATATTTTGATTTGTCACTGTTGAAAGAGAGTCTATTCCTGGGCTGATAACCTGTACGGTTGAGTGGCCATGATCAAATGCAAAATAAATAACAGAACAGTCCAACAAATAGAATTAACAAAGTTTGCAATAACAAGAACAGGAAAAGAACAGAGCCCAAAATAATATAAAGCAAGCAAACAATATATATAAGGAAAATGAACAGTAGTAAGGAAAAGCAACTGTAACATGGCAAAAAGTTCACAAACTAAGAATTTGGATTGACACACAAGAGCAAATTTAGATAAGCAAATGTAGTGTTCTAATTTCAAGGCAAGATAGACCAGGACTAAGTCAAATGAAACCGAGAACTAGCCTATTTTATTGGCTAAGAAGAAATCCCAGCGTGCATTTGTGTGTTTCTATCTATAAATTGGGGAGGGAGAAAAGTGTCTTGCAGTAATTCCTGCTAAGATTGGAACCAACATGTCTTATATTGTAAAACTAAATCATGGATTTTAGTTTTAAAAATGTGTTGTGGTGTAATGGGTACCAGCTCGGAGTGAGAGTTTGGTGAACCAAATTCAAATTCCAGTTGAGATTCGCTTATGCACAAATACTCTTGAGAAAGGTATGAATCTATCTCTTCTCCTCCCAGCTATGGGTTGAATAGCAGGACAGACTGGGTCCTTTAGCCTTGGTTGGCAACCAGTCTACTGCAGAAAGAAATGGCAACCTACTTACTGTGGGAAAAAATCTGACTTGTCAGTCACATATCAAAAAATACAGGATTGCCCAAGCACGTATCACGTATGGCACTTAACTGACTGACTCTTTTGTTTGTTTCTAATGAAATTTTCTTGTTTCTTAATAGTTTGCTTAGCTTTTAGAAGGCATCTTTTGCCTTTGTTTCTCTTTCTATCCTCTGTTAAGTAAAATTTAAATATCTAGGAGTTGTCTTATGTGATTTGGTATCTCCAATTTGTAAGTTGCATATTGGACTGTTCCCTTTTGTTAACAATCATGCATTACTTAAATTGAAATTATGTCTTGGGAATGTTCAGTTTTCCAAGCCCTCTTTCCTCATTATGTGTCTCAAAAATTCCTTACTACTCTTCGTGATTGGTCACAAGAGTTTCTTTGTAACAATTCCATTATCCATGGCACCATCCGTACACCCAAGCTCTTTGGCTTTGAATAGTATTCTCACCAGGATCTGATCAGATTCTTTGAGCATCATCTCAGGATGAAGATCAGAGCTGTGGTGAGCCTGGTTTGTGTGAATGGGTGTGAATTTTCTTTTTTAAGTCCTTCTAAGTTATAGTGAATTCAAGTTGAGTTTGTTAGATTCACTCATGCTCAAATACCCTTGAGAAAGGTATAAATCTATCTCTTCTCCTCCCAGCTATGGGTTGAACAACAGGACAGACTGGGTTCTTTAGCCTTGGTTGGCAACTTGTCTATTGCAGAAAGAAATGACAACCTACTGTGGGAAAAAATTTGCCTCGTCAGTCATGTATCAAAAGATACATGATTGCTAAAGCATGTATCACATATGGCACTTAACTGACTGACCTTGCCTCACATTTTCAAACTTAAACAAGTTTTTTTTTTATAAATTTACCCTGCCTCATATTTTTAACCTAAATTATGGATTTTATTTGAAATAGCTGCATTTACAGTATTTTAGAAGAAGCCAGAAAATGTGTTTGTCAGCAAGGCAACAATTCACCCTTGCATGGAGTATTGCTGCCATATATGGTCTGGAGCCCCTTCTGTTTGCCTCGGGGTTCTTGATAGGCTCCAGAGGTGGATATGCAATATAATTGGCCCTTATCTGGCATCTCATCTACAGTCGCTCTCTCACAGATGTGCCGTTGCCTCTCTCTGTCTTTTTTACAAATACTTTCATGGTAATTGCTCCGAGGAGCTGTATTCGCTGGTTCCCAGACTTCATGAATTCAAGCGCCCTATGAGGCTGGCATCCTGCTCTCACCCTTTCACTGTCGAAACTCTTAAATTGTGGGCCCTGTTATGTTGAAAGGGAGCACTGGAAACTTTTTTATTTCATTTGGCGGGGGGGGTGAACATACCCAGGTGTATCCATTTTCTTTAGATTTTCAAAAATTACTCAATATTGGCTACAAAAGGAAATTTCTGAAAGTGCTGTGGAAAGCTATCAAACTTTTCTTCATTGCTTTTTCAACTTTCTCTATGGCTGAATGTAGTTTCAACGCAGTTACAGAGCTTCTTACTAAGCAAAGAAACAACCTGCAAATTACAAAACAAAGTGATTTATGATTACTTCCAAGAAGCATGGAATCTAGAGTAAGAGCCTTAGCAAGTAAGCACCAAAGTCAACCATCGCATTGAAAACATTGAGATAAGCTATCAAATGAACCTAGAATAAGAGCCTTAGCCAGTAAGCACCAAAGTCAACCACCGCATTGAAAACATTGAGATAAGCTATCAAATGAACCTAGAATAAGGGCCTTAGCCAGTAAGCACCAAAGTCAACCACCGCATTGAAAACATTGAGATAAGCTATTAAATGAACCTAGACTAAGGGCCTTAGCCAGTAAGCACCAAAGTCAACCATCGCATTGAAAACATTGAGATAAGCTATCAAGTAAAAGTATTTTTTTAGGATTTTAATCATTGGCATTAATAATAGAAATAAAAATAATGTTAAAATTATTTTTGCACTAATACCTAAGTGTTATCTTGCTATGATAGATGAATTCAATACAATATTATAAATTTAATTTGACAATGGGGGGGGTGACAAAAAGTTTGTGCCCAAAGGAGGCACTGGTTGAAAAAAGTTTGGGAAACACTGATTTCGATCAATCAAATTTAATATTCATTGACGTCACACAAGGCAACATTAGGCAGAGCAAAATGTCAATAGACTTTAAGATGTGATTGCCCCCAAACTAAATGATTGTTCGGTCAATGAATGCTAAATTTTTTCCTTGTAGGGAAAAAGCTAATGTTACCGTTACCATTAACATCATGCTAAATTTTAAGTGACACATGTGCTTTGAATGGAAACTGAGCCAAAAACATTGTTTGGTTGATGCGATCAGAATAAACACAAGAAACAATCTTGAAACTTACCAAGCACTTGGATCTGGGAGCAGGAAATGATAAATAACTTTCACATCCTCCAAAAATCAGCTACTGGACTTGAGAAACCCGATTTCCGGAAAAATTGTTTAAGAGAAAGATTTTATAAACTTCAACTGAAAGCAGCACTGGCTGCTTGGTCAATTAATGCCAAATGTTTCCTTGTAGGGAAAAAGCTAATATGAAGAAAGGTTTTGAGTGAGTAAAGCTTGAGGTTTTTGGCAAAGATCATTGTTCTTGGAACATTGTGGACTGATGCTCCAGAAACACAAAGAACTGTACCAAATAACAGAAACCACATCACTTGAGGACTACCAACAGCAGCAACAACTAAAATGGATAGCGCGCATAACTCAAAGAGAAATTAATGACATAATCAAAATGTTAATGTTCTACACAACATTAAATAAAAGGTTAGGAAGGAAACCCCATCAATACTGAAAAGAGCAATAATAATTACTAAAACCTGTTTCTCTAAAAAGTTGTTTTAAGAGAAGGATTTTACAAATTACAAGTGAAAGTGGTACTGGATACTTGGTCAATGAATGCCAAATGTTTCCTTATAAGGAAACAGTTAATATTACCATTACTATTAACATCATGCTAAACTTTAAGTGACACATGTGCCTTGAGTGGAAACTGAACCAAATAAATTTTGGGGACAAATAATGATGAAGGAGGACTTGGAGAATTTGACACTCAGAGGACATATCAAAGAGAAAAGGCTCAATGAAAAGCAGCTGGTCATCAAACTGACAATGTGAATAGATAGCTGAACAAGATCACTTGGCAATGAAATAAACATTGCTAAGAGCTCCAAAGGTTAGGAGGTTGTGGAGTGCCTTGATCGCTCACATCCTGAAAGGACACAGCACATAAAAATAGAACCTTCAGAATTCATTTAGATCAATTAAATTTAATATTCATTGACGTGGCACAAGGCAGCATTAGGCAGAGCAAAATGTCAATGCACTTTAAGATGTGATTTCCCCAAAACTAGATGATTGTTCGGTCAATGAATGCTAAATGTTTTCTTGTAGGGAAACAGTTAATATTACCATTATCATTACCATCATGATAAATTTTAAGTGACACATGTGCCTTGACTGGAAACTGAGCCAAAAACATTGTTTGGTTGATACGATCAGAATAAACACAAGAAACAATCTTGGAACTTACCAAACACTCGGATCTGGAAAGCAGGAAATGATAAATCATTTCACATCGTCCAAAAATCAAATAAGGTTTATCACTATCATTATTATCCCAAACACACACCCACAGATGCAATCAATCATTAATTTTCACAGCAGAACAGAACATTAACCCCTTTCATCACCGAAATAACAACCAGTAATTTTGCCTTGTGTACATAAATACCAAATGGTACAGAAATGAAAAACAGTGGCCATTGTCATTTGTTTCATTGGCTGAGATTTTGAAAAACTAATCATGTCTTGTATGATTTCCATAGTTATTGTTTAATGGTGTAAATGAATTCTGACTTTTTGAATTGGGTGGGGATTGTCTGCTGATGTTGTTGCTAGATTTTGGATTGTGATAAATTGAGAAAATGAAAGGAAGAGCACTAGTAGAAACTGAAACCTTGGAGGAAAGGGCAAGAGGAAGAAAGAAAAAATGGGGAGAGAGAGAAAAGAAAAAAATGAAAAATAGGAAAGAGAGAAAAGAAGAAGAATGAAAAATTGGAAAGAGAAAAGAGAAGAAAAATGAAAAATTGGAAAGAAAGCAAAGAAGAAGAATGAAAAATTGGAAAGAAAGAAAAGAATGAAAAATTGGAAAGAGAAAAAGAAGAAAAATGGAAAATTGGAAAGAGAGAAAAGAAGAAGAATGAAAAATTGGAAAGAGAGGGAAAAGAAAAAGAATGAAAGATTGTACAGGTGAAAAGGAAAAAAATGAAAAATTGGAAAGAGAAAAAAGAAGAAAAATCAAAAATTGGAGAGAGAGGAAAATGAAGAAGAATGAAAAGCTAGATAGGAAAAGGAAGAATAATGAAAAATGAGAGGGAAAGGAAGAAGAATTAAAAACTGTAGAGAGAGAAAAGAGGAACAATGAAAAATTGTAGGGAGAGAAAAGAAGAATGAAAAATTGTTGAGAGGGAAAGGAAGACAAATGAAAAATTGGAGAGAGGGAAAGGAAGAATAATGAAAAATTATAGAGAGAGAAAGGAAGAAGAATTAAAAACTGTAGAGAGAGAAAAAAGGAACAATGAAAAATTGTAGAGAGAGAAAAGAAGAATGAAAAATTGGTAAATGGAAAAGAAAAATAAACAATTGGGAAGAGGGGAAATGAAGAAAAATTAAAAATTGAAGATATTTAAAAGTAAAATGAAAAATTTGAGAAGGCGTTTAGTTAGTTATAGGACTGACAGTATCATATCATCTATTAAGTTTTAAGCTATGATATTATCTATTAAGTCTTAAGTTATGATATTATCTATTAAGTTTTAAGCTGTGATATTATCTATTAAGTATTAAGTTATGATATTATCTAGTAAGATTTAAGCTGTGATATTATCTATTAAGTATTAAGTTATGATATTATCTAGTAAGATTTAAGCTATGATATCATCCATTAAGTTTTAAGTTATGATATCATCTATTAAGTTTTAAGCTATCATATTATCTATTAAGTTTTAAGTTATGATATCATCTATTAAGTTTTAAGTTATCATGTTATCTATTAAGTTTTAAGTTATATTATCTATTAAGTTTTAAGCTATGATATTGTCTATTAAGTCTTAAGTTAAGATATTATCTATTAAGTTTTAAGCTGTGATATTATCTATTAAGTATTAAGTTATGATATTATCTAGTAAGATTTAAGCTGTGATATTATCTATTAAGTATTAAGTTATGATATTATCTAGTAAGATTTAAGCTATGATATCATCCATTAAGTTTTAAGCTATGATATCATCTATTAAGTTTTAAGCTATGATATCATCTATTAACTTTTAAGCTATGATATTATCTATTAAGTTTTAAGTTATGATATCATCTATTAAGTTTTAAGTTATCATGTTATTTATTAAGTTTTAAGTTATATTATCTATTAAGTTTTAAGCTATGATATTGTCTATTAAGTCTTAAGTTATGATATTATCTATTAAGTCTTAAGTTATGATATTATCTATTAAGTTTTAAGCTATGATATTATCAAGTTTTAAGCTATGATATTATCAAGTTTTAAGTTATGATATTATCAAGTTTTAAGCTATAATATTATCTATTAAGTCTTAAGTTATGACATTATCTATTACGTTTTAAGATATGATATTGTCTATTAAGTTTTAAGCTATCATATCTATTAAGTTTTAAGCTATGATATCTATTAAGTTTTAAGCTATCATATTATCTATTAAGTTTTAAGTTATGATATTATCTATTAAGTCTTAAGTTATGACATTATCTATTAAGTTTTAAGCTATGATATTGTCTATTAAGTTTTAAGCTATCATATTGTCTATTAAGTTTTAAGTTATGATATTATCTATTAAGTTTTAAGTTAGTATAAGTTCAATCATCCTCTATTAAATCAAAATCAAGCAGAGAATTATCATTATGTGAACTATTTTGTATGTTAAAAAGACAATGTACAAGAAATATGGTGAGATATACATACTTTGTTCAAATTACATTCCCCTATACTTTACATTTTTCCTTCTACTATCACCCCCACCCAACTGAAACCACAACTAAGTTGGCAGATCTTTTTTGTGTGTGTATGAATCTATAAGAAATATGGTGACATACACATACAAACAAATAAGCCTGAAATTTGGTCAGGCTGTTTAAGCTAGCAAAAGATGATTACAAACCAAAATATACATTTACCAATTCAAAAATCAATACATTTTGACTTATATAAATAAAAACAAGTATGAAACAAACAGTATAACATATATGGCAAACTTGATTTCTTGTTAGTAAGTGTTAATTAACTGTTTACTTTCCTGGTTGATGTCACTGACCCCCTCCACACACACACACACACAGAGTCTAATTCAATGCTTTACTGTGAAGCACTATCATATTGATGTTATGCATGGCACCAAACTCATCCAGAAATATCTAAACTGTCAGTTGTATACAACTGCCTTCTCTGATCAATGGTTAAAAATGGCTTTGACTGAGTGAAACCTGTTGGAAAAGACCAAACATCTTGAAATCTTGTGAATTAGCCCTAGAGAATCAAAAATAAAGAACTGTACCAAATAACAGAAACAACATCACTTGAAGACTTTCAACAGAAGCAATTATTAAAATGGATAGCACATGTAACGTGAAGAGAAGATAATGATATAATCAAGATAACATTCTACACTAGTTCAAATAAAAGGATAAAAAGCCCCCCCCCCATCAATACTGGAAAGAGCAATAACAGCTACAGGACTCGAGAAAACTATTTTCCTGAAAAATTATTTTAAAAGAAAGATTTATAATTATTAACTGAAAGTAGTAATGGCTGCTCTATCAATGATGAAGGTTTCCTTATAAGGAAACAGCTAATATTACCATACCATATTGTTAAGTAAGTCTAACACTAGCCACATTGAAAATCAATGGTATATTTTGGCAAACACTACATTGAGTAACAGTAACAGGTAAAAGCTGTTACACCCATTGTGGACCATGACAGGGCCTATTCATTTCCTTATGAAAATTTTAAGTGCATCGCAGAGTTTTAGTTATTCTACAAGTATGCCTCAAATTAAAAATGGTTGAGAAGCAGTGCATTAACCTGAAAATTCAAATGTTTTTAAATAGTCTCATCAGAATGAGACCTTCATATGGATGTCATGTATGACACCATACCTGTTGAGAAATATCTAAACTGTCAGCTGTATACAACTGCTTTTTCAGATCAATGGTTAAATATGGCTTTGACTGAGTGAAGCCTGTTGGTCTTGGCAAAGACCAAACATCTTCAAATCTTGTGAATTGGCACTAGAGAATCACAAATAAAGAACTGCACCAAATAACAGAAACAACATCACTTGAAGACTTTCAACAGAAGCAACTGCTAAAATGGATAGCACATGTAACTTGAGAAAATAATGACATAATCAAGATAAGATTCCACACTACTTCAAATAAAAGGTTAAAAAGGAAATCCTCATCACTAATGGAATCAGCGATAACAGCTACTGGACTTGTCATTTCAGATTTTAAACTGGATGCTAAATTCCTTAATCTTTAAGACAGAGTAGATAATGCTTTCTTTTATGCTTTCCTTGACAGATTTAAATAAATAATTATCAGTCACTCTAAAAAGAAAAATAGCAGTTTCTCCATAAATCCGTTTAACTGAAAACAGTACTGCTTAAATATACAATGTAATGTACTAAAAATAAATGCTTATTTTAAAAGACATCTTTATTATTTTCAAATTTCATGACTTATTTTTCCTTATGAAAATTTAAAGTGCACTCCCGTGTTTTAGTTATTCTAAAAGTGCACCCCAAATTAAAAATGGTTGAGAAACACTGCATTAACCTGAAAATTCATCTCATGTTCTTAAATAGTCTCATCCAAATGAGACTTTCATATCAATGTCATACATTGCATGAAACCCATTCAGAAATATCTAAACTGTCAGCTGTATACAAATGCTTTCCAAGCGCAATGGATAAAAAATGGCTTTGAGCAAGTAAAGCCAGTGGATCTTGACATTGCGGACAGGTGCTACAGAATCACAAAGAAAGGAAAAAGTAGTAAAAAGTATTTGAAAGAATATTTGCAATGTATTGCATTTCATGGGAAACTTTAGATGCACCCCATGGGATGTGCAGATTGGTAAGTTACTGCATCATTTAAGATTTTTATGCATAAAGCATGCAGAATGCACACCTGTATAGCATCTCTGTATAGAAGATAAGGAAATTGAACAATAGACTAAGCTGTACTAGAGGTAGTCTCATCCAACACTGCAAAGTGCGACAAAACCAAAACATTAACCTGAAAAATTGAGCCATGCTCTCAAATAACATAATCAGGTTGAGACTTTCATATGGATGTCATATATAGCATCAGATCCATTTAGAAATATCTAAACTGTCAACTGTATACAAATGCTTTCCAAGATCAATGATTAAAAAATGGCTTTGAGCAAGAAAAGCCAGTGGTTCTTGACCATCGTTCTTTGAACATTGTGGACCAGTGCTACAGAATCACAAAGAATAGAACTAAATGGTTGGTTGGTCAATTTTATTGAGTGGCACATCAACCTCTATGGGTTATTTAATACCAAAATCTAAATATTTTGAACATAATTTTATGGCTTCAACTAAATATATTTTGAACATAATTGTATTACTTCAATTATAGAAAATGTATTGTTGGTATATTGAAGCAACAGAAATGTGGTTCTACAGAAGGATGCTGAGAATAATTCTAGTATAAATAGGTATTGTTGGTAAATTTTTTTTTAATATGAATGTGTATTGCTGATATATTTACTATAAAAATGTATTTTTATACTTTCATAGTGTTTTGTTTTTGTTGGTTGAGGGGTCACTATTTGCCCATCGATGGGACCCCGAACAGGTGCTACTGCCATGGGTCAGGGTGGACTTGGAAACAACAGCAATTAAGAGATGGTACCATGCTCCTCAAAACCTCCAATCTCCAGAGCAGTGGCTTTGCTGCCAGATGTTTGTTTATCATCATACCCAGGACTCCAAATAGCAGAATCCACATCATTTGAAGACTTTTAACAGCAGTAATAACTAAAATGGATGTCAGATGTAACTTGAGTAGCAAATGACATATTCCAAATGTTGATGTTCCAACCTAATTCAGATAAAAGTTTAGGAAGGAAACCTCCATCAATACTGGAAAGAGCTAAAACAGTTACTGGACTTGAGAAAATAGAAAGTTTTTTTAATAGAAAGTTTTTTAATTATTTACATTGTTCATACTGTTATCCTCATCTTCATAGCCATATTCACAATGTTTCAAATGTGGTATGCTCCAGCCTTCTTCAGGCGATTGGAATTTCTAACTAAACCCTTTATTTCATCCATCGTGAACACATGGCCCAGTGGATAAAGATATTGGTTAAATCCAGTGACTAGACCCAAATAATTGTGAGTTCAATACAGCAGTGGTGAACCAAAATATTTAAGTTGAGTTAAAGGGAAATAACTGGGACATCTGGAAGAGGCATGGCACATGGAACTAGAACAATCTAACCTGGTGGAGGAAATAAAGTGATTGATACAAAATTCCAATCACATGAAGAAGGCCAGATCATACAACAGCCGAAATGTTGTTAATATGTCAATGAAGATGAGGATAACAGTCCAAATAATGTAAATAATGCAAATAATCGTAATACCTCATCTCAGAGATGTAGACAGATATTGAAGGCATGACATGTGGAACTAAAACAATCTACCTCGGTGGATGAAATAAAGGGTTCAGTTCAAAATTCCAATCACCTGAAGAAGGTAGGAGCATATAATGATCGAAATGTTGTGACTATGATAAGGATAACAGTCCGAATAATGTAAATAATGTAAATATTCATAATACCTCATCTCAGAGATATAGACAGATATAGAAAGCGTTTATAAATTTCCAGAGAAAGTAGCTCTGACTGTTCACTCAAAAGATGTTTCCTTATAGGGAAACGGCTAATGTTGCCTTTATTATTATCCTTTCTGCTTAAGTGTGTATCAATTTGCCCCCAAGGGTGCAATTGTTTAGTAACAATAAAGATGATATAGACCGCAAATTAATTCTTCCTGCAGTGACCTTGGGCGCAGAATTTGACCTCATCCACCCTACCATTTGTGAAGACAACAAAACCTTTTTGTGCTTGATAGAAAAATCAATATTGCTGTTTTGCTAGAAGTTGCTTCTTTTGCTTAGAAATGGCATTCTGTACGCATTGATGACCTTTCCTAATTCCGAATGACCTGGATGTTTTGTAAGTCTTCATGCCAAAAGTTGTGTCATTGGATGGACACACAAAAGGAAGCCTCAAATCTTTGTATCAATTCCAGACATATGGAGAGTAAAAGACAGTATACATTAGCATATATATATCAGCAAAATAGTTGTTTAACCTCTGAAATCATAAAGTGTTGACAGTTTTAATTGAGAATTTTCCTCTTGGCATGCAATATAATCAACCCTGACTTGGCATCTTGACTTTAGTCATTTTCTCACTGATGTGACGTGGCTTCCCTCTGTCTTTTCTGCAATTGCTCAGATGATCTTTGACACCTCAACTGCATGAATTTAAGTGTGCTATGAGCCCAACATAAAGAGTACAAATTCAAGAAACCAAAATCAAGTAAGTACAAAAATTTAAATAATTAGGAAGTGTTTTAACAGAGGACGGAAAGTGTGACACTGAAATCTGAAGGCATTTTAGTAACACCAAAAATGCATTCCAAAAGCTAAGCAGAGTATTAAGATACAGAAAAAAATTCATTAGAAACAAAGTAAAGTATACAGAACTGTTATGTGATATCATTCCTCCTATGTGGCAGAGAATGCTGGACAATCTCTTCAAAGATGAAGAAGAGACTTGAATCAACAGAAATGTGGTTCTACAGAAGGATGCTGAGAATAACTTGGACTAAACATGTGAAGTTTTAGAGAAAATGGAAACAAAGAGGAAACTAATACTTAACATCCTGAAGAGATAGTTGAAATTTCAACAGAAGGATGCTGAGGATACCATAGACCGAAAATGTGAGCAGCGATGAGCTTTTAGAGAAAATGGAAACAAATATAAAACTTATATGTCACATCAGGAAGAGACAGTTGAAATTTCTACAGAAGGATGCTGAGGATACCATGAACCGAACATGTGAGCAATGATGAGGTTTTAGAGAAAATGGAAACAAAAAGGGAACTTAACATCAGGAAGAGACAGTTGAAATTTCTACAGAAGGATACTGAGGATGCCATGGACCGAATATATGAGCAACGATGAGGTTTTAGAGAAAATGGAAACAAAAAGGAAACTTAGACTTAACATCAGGAAGAGACAGTTGAAATTTCTACAGAAGGATACTGAGGATGCCATGGACCGAATATATGAGCAACGATGAGGTTTTTGAGAAAATGAAAACAAAAAGGAAACTTTTACTTAACATCAGGAAGAGACAATTGAAATTTCTACAGAAGGATACTGAGGATACCATGGACTGAACATATGAGCAAAGACAAGGTTTTAGAGAAAATGGAAACAAAAAGGAAACTTATACTTAACATCAGGAAGAGACAGTTGAAATTTCTACAGAAGGATGCTGAGGATACCATGGATTGAACATATGAGCAAAGACAAGGTTTTAGAGAAAATGGAAACAAAAAAAAGGAAACTTATACTTAACATCAGGAAGAGACAGTTGAAATTTCTACAGAAGGATGCTGAGGATACTATGGACCGAACATGTGAGCAACGACGAGGTTTTAGAGAAAATGGAAACAAAAAGGAAACTTATATTTAACATCAGGAAGAGACAATTGAAATTTCTACAGAAGGATACTGAGGATGCCATGGACTGAACATATGAGCAAAGACAAGGTTTTAGAGAAAATGGAAACAAAAAGGAAACTTATACTTAACATCAGGAAGAGACAATTGAAATTTCTACAGAAGGATACTGAGGATGCCATGGACTGAACATATGAGCAAAGACAAGGTTTTAGAGAAAATGGAAACAAAAAGGAAACTTATACTTAACATCAGGAAGCGACAGTTGAAATTTCTACAGAAGGATGCTGAGGATACCATGGACTGAACATGTGAGCAATGATGAGGTTTTAGAGAAAATGGAAACAAAAAGGAAACTTATACTTAACATCAAGAAGAGACAGTTGAAATTTCTACAGAAGGATGCTGAGGATACCATGAACCGAACATGTGAGCAATGATGAGGTTTTAGAGAAAATGGAAACAAAAGGAAACTTAACATCAGGAAGAGACAGTTGAAATTTCTACAGAAGGATACTGAGGATGCCATGGACCGAATATATGAGCAACGATGAGGTTTTAGAGAAAATGGAACAAAAAAAGGAAACTTAGACTTAACATCAGGAAGAGACAGTTGAAATTTCTACAGAAGGATACTGAAGATGCCATGGACCGAATATATGAGCAACGATGAGGTTTTTTGAGAAAATGAAAACAAAAGGAAACTTTACTTAACATCAGGAAGAGACAATTGAAATTTCTACAGAAGGATACTGAGGATACCATGGACTGAACATATGAGCAAAGACAAGGTTTTAGAGAAAATGGAAACAAAAAGGAAACTTATACTTAACATCAGGAAGAGACAGTTGAAATTTCTACAGAAGGATGCTGAGGATACCATGGATTGAACATATGAGCAAAGACAAGGTTTTAGAGAAAATGGAAACAAAAAGGAAACTTATACTTAACATCAGGAAGAGACAGTTGAAATTTCTACAGAAGGATGCTGAGGATACTATGGACCGAACATGTGAGCAATGACGAGGTTTTAGAGAAAATGGAAACAAAAAGGAAACTTATACTTAACATCAGGAAGAGACAATTGAAATTTCTACAGAAGGATACTGAGGATGCCATGGACTGAACATATGAGCAAAGACAAGGTTTTAGAGAAAATGGAAACAAAAAGGAAACTTATACTTAACATCAGGAAGAGACAATTGAAATTTCTACAGAAGGATACTGAGGATGCCATGGACTGAACATATGAGCAAAGACAAGGTTTTAGAGAAAATGGAAACAAAAAAGGAAACTTATACTTAACATCAGGAAGAGACAGTTGAAATTTCTACAGAAGGATGCTGAGGATACCATGGACTGAACATGTGAGCAATGATGAGGTTTTAGAGAAAATGGAAACAAAAAGAAAACTTATACTTAACATCAGGAAGAGACAGTTGAAATTTCTACAGAAGGATGCTGAGGATACCATGGACCGAACATGTGAGCAACGATGAGGTTTTAGAGAAAATGGAAACAAAAGGAAACAAAAAAACTTAACATCAGGAAGAGACAGTTGAAATTTCTACAGAAGGATACTGAGGATGCCATGGACCGAATATATGAGCAACGATGAGGTTTTAGAGAAAATGGAAACAAAAAGGAAAACTTATACTTAACATCAGGAAGAGACAGTTGAAATTTCTACAGAAGGATACTGAGGATGCCATGGACCGAATATATGAGCAACGATGAGGTTTTGAGAAAATGAAAACAAAAAGGAAACTTTTACTTAACATCAGGAAGAGACAATTGAAATTTCTACAGAAGGATACTGAGGATACCATGGACTGAACATATGAGCAAAGACAAGGTTTTAGAGAAAATGGAAACAAAAAGGAAACTTATACTTAACATCAGGAAGAGACAGTTGAAATTTCTACAGAAGGATGCTGAGGATACCATGGACTGAACATATGAGCAAAGACAAGGTTTTAGAGAAAATGGAAACAAAAAGGAAACTTATACTTAACATCAGGAAGAGACAGTTGAAATTTCTACAGAAGGATGCTGAGGATACTATGGACCGAACATGTGAGCAACGACGAGGTTTTAGAGAAAATGGAAACAAAAAGGAAACTTATATTTAACATCAGGAAGAGACAATTGAAATTTCTACAGAAGGATACTGAGGATGCCATGGACTGAACATATGAGCAAAGACAAGGTTTTAGAGAAAATGGAAACAAAAAAAGGAAACTTATACTTAACATCAGGAAGAGACAATTGAAATTTCTACAGAAGGATACTGAGGATGCCATGGACTGAACATATGAGCAAAGACAAGGTTTTAGAGAAAATGGAAACAAAAAGGAAACTTATACTTAACATCAGGAAGCGACAGTTGAAATTTCTACAGAAGGATGCTGAGGATACCATGGACTGAACATGTGAGCAATGATGAGGTTTTAGAGAAAATGGAAACAAAAAGGAAACTTATACTTAACATCAGGAAGAGACAGTTGAAATTTCTACAGAAGGATGCTGAGGATACCATGAACCGAACATGTGAGCAATGATGAGGTTTTAGAGAAAATGGAAACAAAAAGGAAACTTAACATCAGGAAGAGACAGTTGAAATTTCTACAGAAGGATACTGAGGATGCCATGGACCTGAATATATGAGCAACGATGAGGTTTTAGAGAAAATGGAAACAAAAAAGGAAACTTATACTTAACATCAGGAAGAGACAGTTGAAATTTCTACAGAAGGATACTGAGGATGCCATGGACCGAATATATGAGCAACGATGAGGTTTTTGAGAAAATGAAAACAAAAAGGAAACTTTTACTTAACATCAGGAAGAGACAATTGAAATTTCTACAGAAGGATACTGAGGATACCATGGACTGAACATATGAGCAAAGACAAGGTTTTAGAGAAAATGGAAACAAAAGGAAACTTATACTTAACATCAGGAAGAGACAGTTGAAATTTCTACAGAAGGATGCTGAGGATACCATGGACTGAACATATGAGCAAAGACAAGGTTTTAGAGAAAATGGAAACAAAAAGGAAACTTATACTTAACATCAGGAAGAGACAGTTGAAATTTCTACAGAAGGATGCTGAGGATACTATGGACCGAACATGTGAGCAACGACGAGGTTTTAGAGAAAATGGAAACAAAAAGGAAACTTATACTTAACATCAGGAAGAGACAATTGAAATTTCTACAGAAGGATACTGAGGATGCCATGGACTGAACATATGAGCAAAGACAAGGTTTTAGAGAAAATGGAAACAAAAAGGAAACTTATACTTAACATCAGGAAGAGACAATTGAAATTTCTACAGAAGGATACTGAGGATGCCATGGACTGAACATATGAGCAAAGACAAGGTTTTAGAGAAAATGGAAAAAAAAGGAAACTTATACTTAACATCAGGAAGCGACAGTTAAAATTTCTACAGAAGGATGCTGAGGATACCATGGACTGAACATGTGAGCAATGATGAGGTTTTAGAGAAAATGGAAACAAAAAGGAAACTTATACTTAACATCAGGAAGAGACAGTTGAAATTTCTACAGAAGGATGCTGAGGATACCATGAACCGAACATGTGAGCAATGATGAGGTTTTAGAGAAAATGGAAACAAAAAGGAAACTTAACATCAGGAAGAGACAGTTGAAATTTCTACAGAAGGATACTGAGGATGCCATGGACCGAATATATGAGCAACGATGAGGTTTTAGAGAAAATGGAAACAAAAAGGAAACTTATACTTAACATCAGGAAGAGACAGTTGAAATTGCTACAGAAGGATACTGAGGATGCCATGGACCGAATATATGAGCAACGATGAGGTTTTTGAGAAAATGAAAACAAAAAGGAAACTTTTACTTAACATCAGGAAGAGACAATTGAAATTTCTACAGAAGGATACTGAGGATACCATGGACTGAACATATGAGCAAAGACAAGGTTTTAGAGAAAATGGAAACAAAAAGGAAACTTATACTTAACATCAGGAAGAAACAGTTGAAATTTCTACAGAAGGATGCTGAGGATACCATGGACTGAACATATGAGCAAAGACAAGGTTTTAGAGAAAATGGAAACAAAAAGGAAACTTATACTTAACATCAGGAAGAGACAGTTGAAATTTCTACAGAAGGATGCTGAGGATACTATGGACCGAACATGTGAGCAACGACGAGGTTTTAGAGAAAATGGAAACAAAAAGGAAATTTATACTTAACATCAGGAAGAGACAATTGAAATTTCTACAGAAGGATACTGAGGATGCCATGGACTGAACATATGAGCAAAGACAAGGTTTTAGAGAAAATGGAAACAAAAAGGAAACTTATACTTAACATCAGGAAGAGACAATTGAAATTTCTACAGAAGGATACTGAGGATGCCATGGACTGAACATATGAGCAAAGACAAGGTTTTAGAGAAAATGGAAACAAAAAGGAAACTTATACTTAACATCAGGAAGCGACAGTTGAAATTTCTACAGAAGGATGCTGAGGATACCATGGACTGAACATGTGAGCAATGATGAGGTTTTAGAGAAAATGGAAACAAAAAGGAAACTTATACTTAACATCAGGAAGAGACAGTTGAAATTTCTACAGAAGGATGCTGAGGATACCATGAACCGAACATGTGAGCAATGATGAGGTTTTTGAGAAAATGGAAACAAAAAGGAAACTTAACATCAGGAAGCGACAGTTGAAATTTCTACATAAGGATACTGAGGATGCCATGGACCGAATATATGAGCAACGATGAGGTTTTAGAGAAAATGGAAACAAAAAGGAAACTTTTACTTAACATCAGGAAGAGACAGTTGAAATTTCTACATAAGGATACTGAGGATGCCATGGACCGAATATATGAGCAACGATGAGGTTTTTGAGAAAATGAAAACAAAAAGGAAACTTTTACTTAACATCAGGAAGAGACAATTGAAATTTCTACAGAAGGATACTGAGGATGCCATGGACTGAACATATGAGCAAAGACAAGGTTTTAGAGAAAATGGAAACAAAAAGGAAACTTATACTTAACATCAGGAAGAGACAGTTGAAATTTCTACAGAAGGATGCTGAGGATACCATGGACTGAACATATGAGCAAAGACAAGGTTTTAGAGAAAATGGAAACAAAAAGGAAACTTATACTTAACATCAGGAAGCGACAGTTGAAATTTCTACAGAAGGATGCTGAGGATACCATGGACTGAACATGTGAGCAATGATGAGGTTTTAGAGAAAATGGAAACAAAAAGGAAACTTATACTTAACATCAGGAAGAGACAGTTGAAATTTCTACAGAAGGATGCTGAGGATACCATGAACCGAACATGTGAGCAATGATGAGGTTTTTGAGAAAATGGAAACAAAAAGGAAACTTAACATCAGGAAGAGACAGTTGAAATTTCTACATAAGGATACTGAGGATGCCATGGACCGAATATATGAGCAACGATGAGGTTTTAGAGAAAATGGAAACAAAAAGGAAACTTATACTTAACATCAGGAAGAGAGAGTTGAAATTTATACATAAGGATACTGAGGATGCCATGGACCGAATATATGAGCAACGATGAGGTTTTTGAGAAAATGAAAACAAAAAGGAAACTTTTACTTAACATCAGGAAGAGACAATTGAAATTTCTACAGAAGGATACTGAGGATGCCATGGACTGAACATATGAGCAAAGACAAGGTTTTAGAGAAAATGGAAACAAAAAGGAAACTTATACTTAACATCAGGAAGAGACAGTTGAAATTTCTACAGAAGGATGCTGAGGATACCATGGACTGAACATGTGAGCAATGATGAGGTTTTAGAGAAAATGGAAACAAAAAGGAAACTTATACTTAACATCAGTAAGCGACAGTTGAAATTTCTACAGAAGGATGCTGAGGATACCATGAACCGAACATGTGAGCAATGATGAGGTTTTTGAGAAAATGGAAACAAAAAGGAAACTTAACATCAGAAAGAGACAGTTGAAATTTCTACATAAGGATACTGAGGATGCCATGGACCGAATATATGAGCAACGATGAGGTTTTAGAGAAAATGGAAACAAAAAGGAAACTTATACTTAACATCAGGAAGAGACAGTTGAAATTTCTACATAAGGATACTGAGGATGCCATGGACCGAATATATGAGCAACGATGAGGTTTTTGAGAAAATGAAAACAAAAAGGAAACTTTTACTTAACATCAGGAAGAGACAATTGAAATTTCTACAGAAGGATGCTGAGGATACTATGGACCGAACATGTGAGCAACGATGAGGTTTTAGAGAAAATGGAAACAAAAAGGAATCTTATACTTAATATTGGGAAGAAACACTTGAAAATTCTACAGAAGGATGCTGAGGATACTATGGACCGAATATGTGAGCAATAACGAGTTTTTAGAGAAATTGGAAACAAAAAGTAAACTTATACTTAACATCTGGACGGGGCAGTTGAAATTTCTGGAGCACATAATGAGGAAAGATGGCTTGGAAAATCTGATGCTCACAGGACAGATTGAAGGCAAGTGGGAAACAATGCATGGGTCTAATTAGTGAGCTTGAGTAAATGGATAGTGGTTTTGGAGAAAGAACAAAAATACAAAATTTGTTAAGAGATACAGAGGAGAGGAAATTGTGGAGATCAATAATTGCCTTCATCCTGAAGGCATGTAGTGAATAGAAGAGACTAGATTTGAAACTAGCTTTCATTGTTTTACTCTTGAACTAACTAGATATGACTACCTGTTCTATGCTACTAGTTTCTTTTCTCTTACTTATCCCCTGTGGAATTCCTCTCTGATTTCTTGCTTTCTGCCATCTGCAGTCTTCAAAAGTTTAAATGCAATACAAATCACCATCTTCTGTACTTCTGAAACCTGTTCTTTTTCATGCTTACTCGCTGTAACTGCTTGTGTCTTTGTGGTTTTATTGCCTTGCTTGGGGTGAAATGATTAACAAAAGAAAAAGAAAATGAAAGGTAAGGGCATCACCGACAACATTTTCCAAGTAAACTTTCAAGGTACCATGGGTCTCTTCATAAATAAGGCCTTGGTTATATTTCACCCTAACCCTAAGGGTAAGATGATGGATAGTTGGCATGCTGATACCCTAGGTAGAAGTGAGAAATATTAATAACTAGCTTAAAAGCTGCTTTATCAGTTGGTGTTTAAGCTAGCTCCTGTGGAGGGCTCTTTGTTGGGCCTTCATCACAATAGGTAGGCAGGAGTAGATGTGATAGGCAACAATAAACTACAGAAAAACTCAAAATTGATTGCTATGTTTAAGTATTGCATTAATATATAAGGTTACCTTTCAAAAGTTCAAGGATAATTCTTCTGCCACCACTTTATTCAAAGACAATTTTATGTACGTAGGTACTAACTTTTCATAGAAAAATTATTTTTATTTCATGGGTAACTTTTGCTGGATTTCACATTTAATTTCTGTTATTCCCAAATTTATTTCCAAGTTATAAAAATTGGTAAAAAAAAATCATGTGAAAAATAACTGATGAAAACAATCGCAGTAATGAAAACTTGGGAATCGAAACTTCTGGATTGTGGATCTGGATCTAGCTTGAAATGTTTTTAATTTGCTCACAGAGTCAGCCTGATTCCAAAATGGTATGATATGTTGGGCTACTAGGAGTAAAGGCCTGGGTTATATTTCACCCTAACCCCAAGAGTAAGATGATGGCATGCTGATATCCTAGGTAGAAGTGAGAAATATTAGTAACTAGCTTAAAAGGAGTAGATGTGATAGGCAACAATAAATTATAGAAAAACTCAAAACATTTTATTTTGACAATTTTATTTTGAAACACTGTAATTTCAGAACAATAATTTTTTCATTTGCAATGAGCTATTGAAAGTTAGAGAGTTGTGCCCCTTTAAATTGGAAACATGTGACACAGTGACACACAGATGTTCACATTTATTACACAGAAGATAAAAAAATAAAATTGTTGTTTACTTTACCTGACTACTTTCCAAATATCATTAATTAACATCTCACTCTCACTGTCTTATATATATATATATATATATATATATATATATATATATATATATATATATATATATATATATATATATATATATATACATATATATATATATATATATATATATATATATATATATATATATATATATATATACATATATATATATATATATATATATATATATATGGAGAAGTCTCCCATTGGGGTTTTTTGACATATGAGGATCCAGCAGTTCAGTTAATAGAATCAAACAGCCAGACTACCCGCACACATGGTTTCTTCTACAATGGGGACACACTCAATCCCTGCCAAAGACCACATTATTTTTGATGCCAGATGCAGTTTATCATCATACCTAGGTACATGTAAAAAAAGTGTTTACTTTTCTGGACTTATTGGGTATAGAAATTGTACAGATGTACTATCATAAGAAACTTTGTGTACATGCCATTGTAGACAATCTAAAAATCTAAAGTCGATATGTTCTTATTTACTCTATTTATGTCTCTTGGACTGTTGTCCTCATTTTTATTGCCATGCTCACAATGTTTTGGCCATTGTACACTCTGACTTTCTTCAGGTGATATTCATTGGAATTTTGAACTGAACCCTTTATTTAGTGCACAGGGGTAGATATTTTTTATTCCACGTGCCATGCCATTTTTTAGATTTCTCAGTTTCAGTTACTTCCCTTTTTTAATTCAACTATCCAAGTTTTTGTTCCCTCTGCTGAGGCAAAGTATTGAACTCACAACTCTTTGGGTCAAGTCACTTTTGGGATCGCTGGGTAATGCAATCTCTCCTCAAAACTGTAATTAATATATATATATATATACAGGTAATAATATGTTGGTATATAATCCATGTGAATCTTATTAATATAATGTAAAATATTAAATATTAAAACTGATTCACACATAGAGCTCAATGTTTTAATTAAACAGAGCAACAAATTTTATACAATATGAATTAAGATTACATTAGGTTAATGATCATTTTCATCTTGTAAATTGAAATAAAATTTACAAGGATTTATAATTGAAATAAAATTTACAAAGGATTTTATATTTTATATATATATATATATATATATATATATATATATATATATATATAGTCGACTCTCCCATCGAATTTTGACGTATGAGGGTCAAGCAGATCAGTTTCTAGGAAACCGACAGCCCGACAACAACACATAAGATTTGATTATAGTGGTGAAGGCTTTGTTCAGGACCATCCACACTTTTTGGAGGGACGAATACAGAGACCTGGTGCACAAGGTTCCCCAAATGACCCTCCGCAGGTTTTGAATTCAGAGTTGTCCTAGACCAGTTGCCATCCAAGGCTATAGAACCCAGTCTGTCCTGCTATTTACCCATAGCTGGAGGGAGAAGAAGAGGATTCATACCTTTCCCAAGGGTATTAGCACGTAAGTGAATGTAATGGATTCGACTGAATTGAACTCTGCTCTCGATTTCTCAATCCAAGCTGCTATCCATTACTCCACTGTGCCTCCTATATATATATATATATATATATATATATATATATATATATATATATATAAAGTAATGGTTAGCCACTCATATCTGAGTATGCCTGTCTCCTTGGTGGCTAGCCAATCCCTATTGTGATATCTTCTCAGGCAGCATGCATTATCCAGTATGTTCAACAGTCTGAACAAGGCTGAACAGTCTGACAGAATAAGATGGTGAATACACAGATCAATGTGATGTGTCTTCAAAAAATGCCCCAAGAGTGATGAAAACCAAATATCCAGTCAATATCATGGTGATTGGAGTGATCACTAGTGATGATTTATCTTACCACAAGGCTTCAGACTCAACATGAAGGCCTACATCAAGAGCCTTGACAAGGTAGTGCTGCCCTGGGTCAAGAGTAGTGATATCAATAATAAAGTATGCCATGATAAAATTAAAATAGAAACAGATAAATATGTAAATAAATAGAGCAAATAAATAAATAAAAATAAGAAATGCAAATGAAAATAAATAAGTAAATAAACACATTCCTATTAGTAAGACTAAATGTAGGAGAAAAAGACAGAACAATAATAATAATAAATGAATAAATAATAATGAAAAATTGTAGCAATAAGATAACAGAAATAATGTATTAACAAAAAAGTTAAATGCGTTACAGTCTAATATTAACAATAGTTGTATAGTAAAGGTAGCAAAAAGTAAAAAAAAATATTAATAAAAAAATATCAATACTATTATATGTGGTCCCCGGGTCTGGCTAGACTATACTAATTTAGGTCAACATGTTTGAGTAGAAATTTGGATTATGTAGCCAGGTGCTCATTAACTCATTTCTTTTGTTTAAGTGATTAGGATTGTTTATATTTTTCAAGAGTATTAATTTCTCAGAAAGACATAAGTTACCTCTGTTGCCTTTCCTGCTGAAGGATTTAACTTTTGTTACTGGTTCCTAGGTGATAATTGGGTTTTTATTCTCACTTTTCAGTTTCCAGAAAAAATTAGAGAGGGCATTACTGTTATTATATTTGATATTGCCTGGGAATTAAGAAGCTGGAAGAGAGTTTCTCAAGTGAGGAATGTGATAGAAGAAACTGTTAGCATAGAGCTTATGGTTATATCTAACCACTGCAACTTTAAAATGAATAGGGACCTTGCTGTCAATCTAGTACATAAAGTCAAGGTACCATAGCAGAAAGTTTGTCAGAACAATTGCCATGAAAGTATTTATAGAAAAGGCACAGGAAAGCTATGTTACAGTGGTGGGAATGGAACTGATGCTGAGATGCCAGGTCAGGACCAATAATATTGTACATTCTTTGGATCTTATCAAGAATCTCTAAATATATAGCAGGTGCACCTGATCAGATGTGACAGCAATATTCAAAGCAAAGTTGAATGGTAGACTTATAAATATGTAAAATAGATTCTGGCGAGAAAAATTGTCTAGTATTACATAGTGAACCAAATTTATCAGCAGCAGACATAACAACTGATTAAATTTAACCTTTCAACTCTGTGTCAGCTGAGGATGTTAGTCCGAGAAGGTGCAATGAGTCACTCTCCTGGAGGTTAGTACCAGCTATACTGATGGAAAGTAAAATGATTTCTATCAGAGGATTTCAAGGGATTAATTTCATTTTTCGAGCCACTTCTTGCCCCATTTAACAACAGATTGTAGGTCATTTTTGAGATCAGCTGCCAATCTGATCCTAGTGAACTAATCAGAATTACTACTAAGACTGTAGCAAATAGTTGTCATCAACATAAATACCAAGTTGAGAACTGATGATGTCAGGAAAGTCATTTATGAAAATTAGAAACAATGTAGATCCAAGGATAGAGCTCTCGTTTTATAAAATTTTATTCATCACAAAATGAAATATGAAGAAAAAAAAGAAAATTGTGGTATTTTTATTTTTTGTTTTGTTTAGATTTGATGTAATGGAATAACCTGTCACCCCCATGAGTGACTATGCTATAGGTAGTAACTAACTGTAAGTATCTGTAAGTCTATGGACTACAGAGTCTAGCTGGGATCTGTTCCAGCTAGCATGGAATATAACAAGATTTTAATTGGTTAAACAGCCTTCGTATGTGTTGTAGAGTAGTTTCACAGTGGAGGCTTGTATTGCACGAAGTCGGCCCTAAAAAGGTTGGACGTACAAAACATTAGGAACTTGATATAATAGGTAATGATGCAGAGAAATCTAGTGATGGTCGATGATACTCTTAGTGTCCAACATCGACTGACTGAGCAACTCACTGAGCGACTTGTTACTATTACTACTACTACTACTTATTATAGGTGGAAGAGTCTATTAACTATAGAATAGGTGAGTTCCAGTATAACAATATGTATCAGTCATGTCAAGCATTGTGCATATATAATTAATGTGTGTATATATATCATAACTGATACACAGTTTATCCATGTGGGATACAGATAATAATGTGTATTTATTTGTATGCATGTATGCATATTTGATCTATATTGGATCTGAGTTCATATCTATAAATATATATTGTTTTGAACCAATTGCCACAATACAAAATATAAAAAGAAAAATAGTAAAAAAAAATGACCTGTTGCCAAAGAATATGGCCAAGGTTACCATTTTGTTAGTGGTAGGTTCTCTTGCAGGGTCAAATACACAGATAAGTAGATATAACTAATAGTAAAGAATGACAAACACTGGAATATAACAGAACAACTTAGGAACATGTCTGCCTGGAAAGATGTGTGTGGTGTATGTGATCAAAAGAAACACTTGTCTGAAATGAAACAAGTTTTCTCCTTCCTCTCTCTCTATCTATTTTATATATCTCCTTTTTTTCTTCTCTTTCAGTTCAGTTCTTTGGTCTCATATTCGCACATGCAGGAATATCTTTCATAATCTGTTTCTCTTTCTTCACTGTTGCACGTTTCAATCCCAAGTGATGGTCGTTTCCTTTTCACATCTTCAACAATATAAAATTCCTCTTTCAGTTAGGAAGATTCAGTGCCTTGTCAATCATTGGATGAATCATACATACATTTGTCTTAGATGATTAATATATTGAATAATTCACCATTGCATTTGGTTTAGGATATTCAGTCTGTCAAATATATATCCAGATGCGGCATAGTGTGCGAGAGTTAGAACTAGGCTTCATTATGCAATCTCCTTTGGTTGATGTTAACAAAAGAAAGGGTGTTGATCACTCAAGCTCCGCTGACTTTTTCAATATTTTTCTCACTCAACTTTTCATATTAGATCACTTGATTCTGCACATGCATGTGATGCTATTTTTAGATCCCACCCAATTCTGTTTCTAGGATCAGTCGTTTATCTATTTAATTGTTCATCTGAAAGCTGACTTCAACAAGTAGATATAGAGAGAGTGAGTGAATATCACAGTTAGAGAGAGAAATAAAGAGAGATGGTTTGTTATAAGTGTAAAGTGTATGGAGGGTTAGGGGGTTGTGTAGGACCATAATTCTAGCAGCATGTCATTATTCAGGTATGTATTGTTGAAAACTATGAAACTTTTCCATTTGATGATCTTTTTTCGCATTTTTTCTTGCTTTCTTGCAAGTTTTTTGTATTTGGGTCTAAATTGTTGAAGTAGGACCCTAGTCAATGGTTTTTTGCCAAGCACTTTTGGTTATCATCAACTGTAATCATGACATATGTTTTGGTTTGAAAATATGTTGTTTATTGTTTTATAGATAATAGTAGACGATACATAAATAAAATAGCATTTAATACTGGCAAAAACATCTTAAACGTATTTAATAACTAATCCTCTAAATAATAAACCTCAACCCACACCTTATTAATAATGAACTAATCTAATATCATCTATATATATATAGAGTTTGTCTGACGATCGCTAAAGCGTGAAACCCAAGGTCACAAACTCACATCTATCCAACCAAATATGTTAGCTCTATCTCTGATATTGAGCGCTTTCTAATAAGTACACAGATATAATATATAAATAATTATACATACTTATATTTATTTATATTTATATACACTTTTCACATATATATATATATATATATATATATATATATCAAAATAAAAAGAAAGAACAGTTAGATTTATAATCCACAGTTCTTTAGCATTTATTTTTAAAACTAGTGCTCAATACACAGTAGAGCATAATATTATAATATTAATGTTTGAAAATATGTATTCATTGCGACACAGAAATTACCATGTTTTGGAACCAAAACCTAAACCTTAAATTAAACTTAAACTTAAAGTTTTTGTTCCATCCTCAAGCAATGTTGAAATCTTTTGAAAAAAAAAAAAAATAATTTACATTTTTCTTAAGCTAAAATATTATATAGTTTAAGTTGGAGGGGGAAGGGATTACAAATTTGAAAAGTTGTTGACATTTTTGACAAATAGATGGGAAAGTAAATATAGGTTAAGGAATAGGTGTGGGTTTGTTTGTAATTTCTGCCTGTCAATACTGGCTTCCTGATATGAGAACGTGTCATCACTTCCGTTTTATATATATATATATATATATATATATATATATATATATATATATATATATATATGTGTGTGTGTGTGTCTTTAAAACCCAGTAATTTTAAAAGTTACCCCAAAATTTGCTTGAGGATGAAATGGAATTAATATCTTTAATTTAATTACAAAATTACAAAATTAAATTCAGGGCTTTTAGCTTCCATTTTTTGAAACATGGTTAGAACTGTGTAGTGGAAAAAACCATATCTTAAATCAATTAATTTATAATATATATATATATATATATTTTCAAACATATATTGTTAAATATAACAGACAATGGATGTCTATTATGGTTGATCATGAGCCGTTCTAAACTTCGTATATCTGCTTTAATTTTGGCTGAAAATAAAGACAAAAATTACCCAACATTTGGATATTTTTTTTATTATACTGTTCCTTGCTCTAAGCTTTATCATTATCATTACATAACAATCTTCTATGTCAGTGTAACAGGATATCCTCTTTGATGGTGAATATCTTTGTTTAAATGTCTGTATAACCTCTCTGAAGATGGCTCATGTTAGCTGAAAGCTTAGATCGAGGAACAGCATAACAAATTTTGTCTTTATTTTCACCTGAAATTAAAGCAACTATACAAAATTTAGAGTGGATCATGATCAAACATAATAGACATTCATTGTCTGTTATATTTAACAATATACGCTTAAATAATGATCTGCTGCCTCAATACACTATATATATATATATATATATATATATATATATATATAGATAATATTAGTGGAAAATATACATACATATGAAAAATATATCTAAAAAATTCCCATACATGTATATTTTCAGAAAAAATTTTCCAAGAGGAAGGATCCAGGTAGAACTCAATGTCTAGGACAGAGTAAGGATATAATAAAAAGGCTTAAACACTAATATTCCATGGTCATAATTTATTCCATTGGAATAGTAAATACGTAAATTTACGATTCCAATGGAATAAATTATGACCATGGAATATTAGTGTTTAAGCTTTTTTTATATATATATATATATATATATATATATATATATATATATATATATATATATATATATATATATATATATATATATATATATATATATATATATATAGGCCATTTGTCAGTGTTAGGATCATGATAGAAAATTCCTAAAATGAAATGGGTAAAGTGTGTTGGTGTAAAGGGGAGAATGAAGGGGAGTAAGATTATTGGAGAGAGACAGAAAGAGAGAGAGAGAGAGAAGGAATGTTTGAAAAGTTTGAAATTTGCAAGAGAAATAATTAGAGGTCACTGTAGAATCTAATTCTGTTCTGTTAAAATGCAGAGACAGGAACACACGTCAGTGGCATCACAATGTTTGGAACCAAATTACCATTATTCGCAGGAAATTGGAGAAGACTTTTAAAGACATGGCGTGAATATACTTGATTTTCCTGCTTTAACCTCACCTCATGAAGTCTTCAGTGACAGTGTTTCTTGTTCCTTATTTTTAATTCCTTCTTTGTTTCCAGTCTCTTTCATTCCTTTTTATACTTTTTATTTCTTTCATTAATTCTTGATTTGAATCCATTTTCTCTTACACATTCTCTCATTTTCATTTCCTTCTTTCATTCTTAATCTTCATTCATTTTCTCTCATTTTCATTTCCTTCTTTCTTGGTTTTCATTCATATTTTTCTCACCCTATCTTGCCTTTTTTATTTCCTTCTTTCATTCTTGATTTTCATTCATTTTCTCTCACTCTCTCTTACTTTTTCGTTTCCTCCATTTTCTCTCACTCTCTTGATTTTTTTTTTATTTGTTTAATTCATTCTTGATTTTCATTCACTTCCTCTCACTCACTCTTGCTTTTTCATTTATGTCATGGGTCCTTACCTATAACTACAGAATGAACTCTTCCTAACACTATGTATACTACGCCTCTCAAGAGAGAGGGTCGAATCGAGTCGAGCTGATAGTAGTTCAGTCCAAACCAGACTGACAGTTATACTAACACCTTCCACATCTTGTATTATTATTTCGTGTAATATACCTTTGTTATTTCTACTCTTGTGTTCGTGTTGTTCTTCCTTGGTCCTAACCTTGGACCATAACAATTTACTTCATTCATTCTTGATTTTCATCCATTTTCTCTCAATCACTCTTGTTTTTTTCATTTCCTTCATTCATTTTTTATTTTAATTCATTTTCTCTCAATCGCTCTTGATTTTTTCATTTGCTTCATTCATTTCTGATTTTCATTCATTTTCTATCACTTGCTCTTGCTTTTTTCATTTGCTTCATTCATTTTTCATTTTCATTCACTTTCTCTTATTCACTCTTGTTTTTCATTTACTTCATTCATTTTTTATTTTAATTCATTTTCTCTCAATCGCTCTTGATTTTTTCATTTGCTTCATTCATTTCTGATTTTCATTCATTTTCTCTCAATCGCTCTTGATTTTTTCATTTGCTTCATTCATTCTTGATTTTCATTCATTTTTGTCTTTCTCACTCTTAACTTTTTTACATTTTCTGTTTCAACTTCTCTTATAGTCCTCTTTCTCTTTCTTTCTCTCTATTCCTATTTTTCCTATATCCTTCTGTTTCTACCTCTCGCTTTCTCTCATTTAATTTTCTTCTCTCATTCATTTACTCTTTCTTTTTTATGTCTTTTAGTCCATTTCAAAATCAAAAATGTATGCAAAAAACGTACATTTTTTATTTTTATGGCAAGAAAAAGATTTACAAAAAAGCATTTGACATATGAGACAGACAAGCAGAAAAAAGTTGATATTTTTTGGGACACATAATGAGGAAAGAAGGCCTTGAGAATCTGACACACACACAACATATTGAAGACAAAAAATGCAAAGGGAAACAGTGTGTAAACTACTTAGTATGGATAGTAGAACAGAAACAAGGGATACTAAAGCATCAAAAGTTACTTAGAGCAACAAAAGATAAAGATGTTGTGGAGAGCCATGATCACCCAGAGACATGGCACATAAACGAAGATGCAAAAAGGTGACAGAACAAGGACAAAGAGGGATAGTAAAGAGTGAAAAGTTACTTAGAGCAGCACTAAATGGATATAGTGGAGAGCCATAATCATCCAGGCCCTGAAAAGACACAACATATAAAAGAAGAAGCATAACAGTAGCAGAACAAGGACAAAGAAGGATAGCAAATCGGGAAGTTGTGAAGAGCCACGATTACACATGTCCTGAAGAGACATAACACATAAAAACGAAAGAAGAATAAGGGTGACAGAACAAGGACAAAGAAGGATTGTAAAGAGGCAAAAGTTACTTTGAGGAACAAATGACAGGAAGTTGTGGAGAGCCATGTACATACAGCTCCTGAAGAGACATAGAACATAAAAGCAGAAGCATAAAGGTGGCAGAACAAGGACAAAGAGGGATTGTAAAGTGTGAGAAGTTACTTAGAGCAACAATAAAAGGATATAGTGGAGAGCCATAATCATCCAGGCCCTGAAGAGACACAGCCTATAAAAGAAGAAGAAGCATAATGGTGGAAGAACACGGATAAAGAGGGACTGTAAAGAGTCAAAAGTTACTTTGAGCAACAAAAGACAGGAAGTTGTGGAGAGCCGTATTCGCTCAGGATCTGAAGAGACATAGCACATAAAAGAAGAATAAAGGTGGCAGAATAAGGACAAAGGGGTATAATCTGGAATCAAAAGTTACTTTTAGCAAATCGGGAAGTTGTGAAGAGCCACGATTACACATGTCCTGAAGAGACATAACACATAAAAACGAAAGAAGAATAAGGCTGACAGAACAAGGACAAAGAAGGATTGTAAAGCGGCAAAAGTTACTTAAAGCAACAAAAACCAGAAAATTGTGGAGAGCAATGATGATTTTAATATGGACGGAACACTGCATGTAAAAGAAGAATGCTGCAAAATTTAAGTTTCTTGCTGGTATAGCAATTTAATTAATTCTTATAAAAAATCAGAGACGGACTTCATTCACACTTTCTACACATGCACATACAATCATGTGTATATGTGTACATTTTTTGATATCTTTACTGCAAAAAATAAACATACTGTCAAATAAATATGAATGTGTCTCTGTGTATGTACATATTTATATATGCATATATGGGCCCATGGCTGAGTGTGGTTAGAACATTCGCTTTCTGACCATGAGACCTGAGTTCAAATCTCACCATGGTCGATTTGTCAGGAAGGAGACTTCCTGATGTTATTGGTCTGGAGGGGGTACAATCCCAGTGTGCGACACCTTTGGAAAGTCCCTGAAAACCATATCACGGGTTGACCCAAGCCTTGTGAGTGAAATTGTGTAGGCAGAACTCTTGGAGCAGTCAATAGCTGTGCTAGCATGAAATCACAAGTCATCGTGACTGAGGGTTTTGCTGGTGTTGTTCAGATTGTTGATCATTCTAGATAACACGCTCTCCCCCAGAAACTGTAACTATGGTCTACTCAGCATAGTTGCAGTATAAACCACAGGTGGGATCTGTGGGAGTTGAACAAACACAAATGTGCCTGCGCGAGCATCTGCAATAGGGATTGGCTAACCACCCTAGTAGATGGGTATCCTTGAATATGTGTCACTGGCTATTATTCTTATTATGTATGCATCTAAATGTGAGCAGGGATGTCTGGGTGGGATAGCACTTCCAATGGAGGGAGTGTTGTAACTCTTTGGGCGTGGTTTATCTGTAATGGCTCCCACCAACCCCCTGTTATCATCTGTGGTTCCAAATAAATGTTTGTATACAACTGTGGTCACATACAGGTAAACCACTTTGACTGGTGGGCAAACCAGGTTTAGGATAGTCAATGGGCTCCGATACTCAATAATTTGGGGGTCTGTCAGCCTTATTGCATGTAAAGACTGATTCCTGGCGAGGTGGGCATCATTGAGATCTCTTGCAGACTATGAAGGTGATGTCAGCATGTGGCAGGTAGTGCATCAGAGCATGGATGTGACACGTAGAGGTCATCATTGCAGCCTAGCCTGGAAGTCTCCAGCTGTAATGGTTCCTTGTCGCATCAGATAAAGACTGCCTAGGCTGGGAGAGTGTAATTATCCTGGTGCAATGACATTCTCACAGTAAATTAATTCTGCATAGTTCTGTTTTGAAATTTTATCCAGACCCACTAATGAATTCCAATACACAGACTTCTTTGAACTTAAAGGACAACCATGGTGATGATGATGATGATGATGATGATGATGTGTGCATACACTTAAATATTAGAATCGATTCTTGTCTGAATCTTTTTTTTTTTTTTTAAATGGTTTTGTAATTGTTTAAATTGGTTCAACCAGACTAATTTCCTTCTTATTGTATTTTGGTCTACATAATTTCACAATGGACAGAAAATGTCAGTAACAAGGTCGATTTCAGGAAAATAGTATTTATAAAAGAGGAAGAAACATATGGATGGTATAACAGGGACAAAGAGGAATGGTAAAATGTTAGAAGTAACTTTAAGCAACAAAAAACAGGAAATTGTGGAGGGCCGTGTTTACACATTTCCTGAAGATACATGGCATAAAAAAAGGGGAAAAAGCATATGGATGGCAGAACAGGGACAAAGAGGAATAGTAAAATGTTAGCAGTTACTTTGAGTAACAAAAAAGGAAGTTGTGGAGAGCCGTGTTTACACGTTTCCTGAAGATACATGGCATAAAAAGGGGGAAGGAGCATATGGATGGCAGAACAGGGACAAACAGGAATAGCAAAATGTTAGCAGTTACTTTGAGCAACAAAAAAGGAAGTTGTGGAGAGCCGTGTTTACACATTTCCTGAAGAGATATGGCGCATAAAAGAAGAAGCATATGGATGGCAGAACAAGAACAAAGAGGGATGGTGTGGAGTTAATAGTTACTTAGAGCAACAAAAGATAGGGTAGTTGTGGAGAGCCATGATCACCCAGGTCCTCAAGAGATATGGCACATAACAGAAGAAAAAGTATAAGGATGGCAGAACAAGGACAAAAAGGGATGGTAAAGAGTTAAAGTTACCTAGAGCAACATAGGGCAAGAAGTTGTGGAGAGTCATGATTATGCATGTCCTGAAGAGACAGGATACAAAACTGAGAAGAAGCATAAGGATGGCAGAAAACGGACAAAGACGAATGGTTATGCGTAAAGAATTACTTAGAGCAACAAAAGGCAGGAAGTTGTGGAGAGTCATAACCATGCACATCCTGTAGAGACATGGCACCTTAAAGCAGAAAAATCATATGGATGGCAGAAAAAGAACAAAGAGAGATTGTAAAGTGTGAAAAGTTACTTAGATGAACAAAAGAGAAGAAGTTGGGGAGAGCCATGATCACTCATCTCCAGAAGGGTTAATATGCATAAAAACAGAAGAATACCACAACATTAATGTTTCTCTTTCTTCTGAGTTTATTTTTTAAATAATGATTGTATAAAATCTGGGGGGGGGGTGTTATTCACCCACTTTCGAAGTACACACACACACACACACACACACACACACACACACACACACAGGCATTTTTTGGTGAGAACCAAGACTGCAAAATGAACATACTTAACTGTGAATCGATGTGTATGTGTGCTTTTTGTGCACAATATATTAGAATCGATTCTTGTTCCAAATTTGTTTATAAAATGTGGTTTTTTAATTGTTTAAATTAGTTCGACTAGACTAATTTCCGTATTATTGTATTTTTACTCTATGTAATACCACAATAGACAGAAAATGTCATTAACAAGGATGTTTTCAGGAAAATACGAACAACCAGGAAATTATACTCATAGTCAGAAAGAGGCAGTTGAAAATTCTGGGACACATAATGAGGAAAGAGGGCTTGGAGAATTTGACACTCACAGGACATAATGAAAGCAAGAGAGGTTTGTGCGAATCGCATAGTAAAGAGCCAAATGTTATTTAGAGCAACAAAAGAAAGGAAACTGTGGATACCCGTGATTGCTCACATCCAGAAGGATCACTATACATAAAAGAAGGAGCATATGGATGGCAGAACAGGGACAAAGAGGAATAGTAAAATGTTAGCAGTTACTTTGAGTAACAAAAAAGGAAGTTGTGGAGAGCCGTGTTTATACGTTTCCTGAAGATACATGGCATAAAAAAAGGGGGAAGGAGCATATGGATGGCAGAATAGGGACAAAGAGGAATAGTAAAATGTTAGCAGTTACTTTGAGTAACAAAAAAGGAAGTTGTGGAGAGCCGTGTTTACACGTTTCCTGAAGATACATGGCATAAAAAGGGGGAAGGAGCATATGGATGGCAGAACAGGGACAAACAGGAATAGCAAAATGTTAGCAGTTACTTTGAGCAACAAAAAAGGAAGTTGTGGAGAGCCGTGTTTACACATTTCCTGAAGAGATATGGCACATAAAAGAAGAAGCATGTGGATGTCAGAACAAGGGCAAAGAGGGATGGTGTGAAGTTAAAAGTTATTTAGAGCAACAAAAGATAGGGTAGTTGTGGAGAGCCATGATCACCTAGATCCTCAAGAGATATGTCACGTAACAAGAAAAAGTATAAGGCTGGCAGAACAAGGACAAAAAGGAATGCCACAATATTCATGTTTCTTGCTAGCATGATTTTTTAAGTAATGGTGGCGTAAAATCATGGAAGAACTTTATTCTTACACTGTATACCGACATTACAGAATTTTTAAGAACTGTACCAAATAACAGAAACCACATCCCTTGGAGAATACCAACAGCAGTAACAAAACAATGATTCAAGAATCAGTTGAAAACACCCCTGACAAAGGCAACATCAAATCTGGGAAACTGTTGCTACAAATTTTCTTTCCAAGTGTAGGACCATCTGAGTGGTCTTGATCGACATTCAAGATCAACTGTCAACATGAAGAAGGATCTGTAACGTGCATGTCAGGAGGGCCTGACTAGCCCAGCTCTGTCTACCATCTACACTCCTCTGTGACTCCTGCTCTTCAGGAGTAGGCTGAGCCTTCACAGTCATCTCCATCAGCATCACCAGAGGGGAGAAAGGGAATAAAGAGAGAGTATGATGATCCTGATGTGAGTAGGTATTGACAACCAACAGCAGCAACAACTAAAATGGATAGCACAGGTAACTTGAAGAGACAGTAATGACATAATCAAAGTGTTGACATTTCACACTCCTCCAAAGAGAAGGTTAAGCAAGAGACGTCTATCATTACTGGAAAGAGCAATAACAGCTATCACTTGGGTAAAAAGAAAAAAAAAAAAACTATGAAAGTGTAAGAATAGGTTTTAATACAAGCAATACTTTTTGTAAAAAATTATTACTAGCAATGAATTTTTGAAGGAAAAAAATATTACCAGCAATACATTTTTGAAAGACAAATATTTCCAGCATTACATTTTTGGAAAAAAATATTACCAGCAATACTTTTCTGAAAAAAAAAATATTACCAGCAATACATTTTTTGCAAAGAAAAAATTTTTTGAAAAAAAAATTAACAGCAATACATTTTTGAAAGACAAATATTTTCAGCATCACATTTTTGGAAAAAAATATTACCAGAAATACTTTTCTGAAAAAAAAAATATTACCAGCAATACATTTTTTGAAAAAAAATATTACCAGCAATAAGTTTTGAAAAAAAAATGTTAACAGCAATACATTTTTGAAAAAAAAATATTACCAGCAATACTTTTTTGAAAAAAAATATTACCATCAATACATTTTTAGCAAAGAAAAATATTACCAGCAATACATTTTTGAAAAAAAATATTACCAGCAATATTTTTTTGAAAAAAAAATGTTAACAGCAATACTTTTTTGAAAAAAGAATATTGCCAGCAATATGTTTTTGAAAAAAAAAATATTGCCAGCAATACTTTTTGAACAAAAATATTACCAGCAATAAAAATTTTCTTAGCATTAAATAATCCATTGAGGTGTTCATATGCCATAAAACAAATGAAACCAAAGCAATAACTCCTACTGGACTTGAGAGACCTGTTTTCTGAAAAATGTGTTTTTATCTTTATCACTCTGCAATATTCTGTAATATTATTTCAATCGGGTATAAGTGGCCAGACAACTGCAATAACATCCTCTTCGATTTTCAGTTACTTGTTTTCCTGTTGCCATAGTAGGATATGGCAACACTAGTAAAAAATTCAACCACATTATTGTCTGATGATCAAAGTTGCATGCAGTGACTGTGCAAATATTTTGCTTGACAAATGAAGTCATCTATATACAGAGTGTTGAAGGTTAAGAGAAAGATTTTATAAATTTCAACCAAAAGCAGTAATGGCTGCTCGGTCAGTGAATGCTAAATGTTCCTTGAAGAAAAAGATTTTAGACATTTAAACTAACAGTGATGCTAACTGCTCTGTCAAAAAATGATGAATGTTTCTTTATAAGGATATCATTACCAAGTGAAATTCATTAACTTTTTTCACAACCCTGTTTAGAAATATCTAAACTGTCAGCTGTATACAACTTCTTTCTAAGATCAATGTTGAAAAATAGCATGGAAATCCTGGGGATCTTGGCAAACATCATCCCTCTTTGAACCTTGTGGACTGGCGCTAAAAAATCACAGTCAAAGAACTGTAGCAAATAAGAGAAACTGAATCACTTGAGGATGGAAATGTTAGGCATGGTCGATTAATGGATAACGGCACAGATCAAATTCATGACATTCACTTATGTGCTAAGATCCTTAGGTAAAGGTGTAAATCCATCTCTTCTCCTCCTCACCAGCTATGGGTAAATAGCAAGAGAGACTGCATTTCAGAAAATTTGAGTGTTGACTGGTCTATGAGAAGTATAACTCTGAATTCAAAACCTGATATTTGACTGCACAGAACATAGTCCATAGTCTTCAGTTGTCAGTCAAGAGCATAGGATAGATAGATAGATAGATAGATAGATAGATAGATAGATAGATAGATAGATAGATAATAAACATACTAAGATAGATATGAAGACAGAGATAGATAGATAGATAATAAACATACTAAGATAGATATGAAGACAGAGATAGATAGATAGATAATAAACATACTAAGATAGATATGAAGATAGAGAGATAGACTGAGATAGATAGATAGATAGATAGATATGAACAGACTGAGATAGATAGATAGATAGAACAGACTGAGATAGATAGATAGATAGATATGAACAGACTGAGATAGATAGATAGATAGATAGATAGATAGAACAGATGAGATAGATAGATAGATAGATATGAACAGACTGAGATAGATAGATAGATAGATAGATATGAACAGACTGAGATAGATAGATAGATAGATAGATTTGAACAGACTGAGATAGATAGATAGATAGATAGATAGATAGATAGATAGATTGATAGATAGATAGATAGATAGATATAAACAGACTGAGATAGATAGATAGATAGATAGAAAGAACTTGACTGTGGTAGATAGATAGCACTAGACTGTGGTAGATAGGTAGATAGAACTAGATTTTGGTAGATAGATAGGTAGGTAGATAGATAACAGACTGAGTTACATAGATAGATGGATAGATAGATAACAAACTGAGTTACATACATAGATAGATAACAGACTGCGTTACATAGATAGATAGATAGATAGATAGATAGATAGATAACAGACTGCATTACATAGAAAGATAGATAACAGACTGCGTTATATAGATAGATAACAGACTGCATTACAAAGATAGAAAGATAGATAACAGACTGCGTTACATAGATAGATAGATAGATAGATAGATAGATAGATAGATAACAGACTGCAATAGATAGAAACAATGTAGACCTAAAACTCAACACTGCATGGTGATTATCAGGTTCATGCCTAAAACAAGAACCAGAATATTCTTATTATTGATGCACTTTAGAATATGTAAAAATCTATTTTGGGCATACTTTCTTTTCAGACCTCCTGCGTCCAACCACACATAACTGTGCACCTTTTATGCTGCAGACATTAAGCTTTCTTTTTGTTACCCTTACTCTATTATGACAACACTAAAAATAGAATCAAGCATTTCTTTACTTGCAACTCACATTTATATGTGAACATTATTATGAATTTCAGTTTATATTTTCCTTGTTTTGAAATATAATCCTATTTTTTTTTTGCTGCATACCAAATTTCCTCTCATGGCAAACCAGAGTGTCCCAATGCATGATTTAGAAAATACTGCCTTTTTAAATCATCAGGCCACTGATGATTGCTTATGGTGTGAAGCTGCCAGTCACCATGCATTGTTGATTTCTATGTCCACAGTTGATTTGTACAACTATCCCGAAATCAAAAATTTTGTCAGCTATGATTTTCAAAAATTTAAATGCAACATCAAACACCATTTTCAATCGATTGAAAATTAAACAGTACTAGGGATTTTAATTTAATTCTATAATTAAATTTAAAGTTTTAGTATCTGCTTTCAAAACTTGGTCATTCCTGTGTAGTGATTAGACCATATTTTTAAATTAGTAAATTTTATATATATATATATATATATATATATATATATATATATATATCAGAAACAGTTTGAAAAATCCTGCAAATTTTAAAATTAAAATTCGTAGGTGAAAATGGTATTTTACTAAAAGTGTCTTAATTCCAATTGTAAAGAAAATTTGCCCTGTTTATTGAAAAAAGCACTCTTTTGTGAGTCAGATTTAACATATCTCAAATTCAACGTTGTGTTAATAGGGCTCGCCTGGATTATACCAAGTGATTACTACCTATATATATATATTTTTTTTTTTTTTTTTTTTTTTTAAGCATTTCACCCCAAGCAAGGCGGAGAGCCACTAGGATGCAAGGGGTTACAGAAAATAGGAAGATCAGATAGGAGTGATAGAAGAAAGGATGAGGGTAGTAGATAGATTAAGGCAACTGGAGATGTCGATTGACATTACACTTGAATAGCTGGAGATTATAACTCTCAGGGAAACAGGAGAAGGGAAGAGAGTTCCACAGGCGAGAGGTGCGAGACATGAAGCTATTAGAGTAGTAGAGACGGCTACATTTATGAGTTTCGACAGTGAAGGGGTGAGAGCGGGATGCCAGCCTCGTAGGGCGCTTTTGAACTCATGAAGTTTGGGAACCAGCGAATGCAGTTCCTCGGAGCAATTTCCATGAAAGTATTTGTAGAACAGACAGAGGGAGGCGACGGTGCGTCTGTGAGAAAGTGACTGTAGACGAGACGCCAGGGTGGGGCCAACCATATTACATATCCGCCTCTGGAGCCTATCAAGAACCCCGAGGCAAACAGAAGGGGCGCCAGACCATATATGGCAGCAATACTCCATGCAAGGGCAAATTGTGGATTTGTATATCTGGAGGATCGACTCAGGGAGAAAAAACTTCCTAGCACGGCTCAGGGAGCCAACTTTCCTCGCAGTGGACGAGGCAATTGATTTCGATGTATTTATTCCATCTCAGGTCAGCAGTCAACGTGAGACCGAGAAGCCGCAGAGAGTTGTTGCTCGGGGAAGTTGAGCGTCAGACATTATAATGGAGGGAAGGGAAGGCTCTGTGGTGATTAATAGAGAGCAGTTTAGTCTTCAAGCGTTGAAGTTGACCAGCCAAATCTTGCCCCAGTTCACAATCGATTGGAGGTCCTTTTCGAGTGCACGGCAAGGTGAGTTTTGTCAGCGAGACTGGATTTGTTTTTGAGGCAGGAATAAATTGTGGTGTCATCCGCGTAGATGCCGACTTGAGAAGTTCTGAGTCAGGAAGGTCATTTATAGATAAGGAAAGAGTGGGGCCTAGGATGGAGCCTTGAGGAACTCCTGCGTTCGTGGGGTAGGAACTGGAGGAGAATCCATTGTGAACGACCTTCAATTCCACGGGTTTGACAGGAATGATTGTATTCGTTATATAATTGACCCGTAATGCCATAACCCTGGATCTTATGGGAGAAGGCCGGCGTGCCAAACCCTATCAAATGCTTTGGATATATATATATATATATATATATATATATATATATACTCGACTCTCCTGTTGAATTTGACATGTGAGGGTCAAGCAGATCAGTTTCCAGGAAATCAACAGTCCGACAACAGCACATGAGATTTTATTATAGTGGTGAAGGTTTCGTGCAGGACCATCCACACTTTTTGAAGGGCCGAATATAGAGAACTGGTGCACTACGTGCCACAAGGTCCCCAAACGACATTCTGCTGGTTTTGAATTCAGAGTTGTCCTTCTCCTAGACCAGTTGTAATCTAAGGTTATAGAACCGAGTCTGTCCAACTATTTACCCATAGCTGGAAGGTGAAGATTTACCCATAACTGGAAGGAGAAGAAGAGGATTCACACCTTTCCCAAGGGTATTAGAACGTAAGTGAATGTAATGGATTCAACTGGAATTTGAACTCGTCTCTCCAATTCCTCAATCCAAGCCACTATCCATTATTCCACCGTAATATATATATATATATATATATATATAAATAAATAAAAATGTGTGTCTGTGTGTATGATTTAAATTTGGATGAGAATCCAATGGAATGGTTAGTGTATCAGACTATTTGGAAAACTTTTATCATGGCACGTTTCACCAATCAAACAGCATCAACAAAATCCATTTTTCTGATGATGCTGTTTGATCAACAAGACATGTCCAAAATTAAAAACAAATTGTCTTAATTTTTCTCATCCGAATCTATCTTACATATTTATTAGTCTACCATTTGTCTATGCTTTGAATATTGCTGCCACATCTGGTCTAGAACTTCTACTATATATTTAGAGATTCTTGATAAAATCCAAAGAAGTATCTGCAATGTTATTAGTCCTGACCTGGTATCTTGGTTTCAGTCACTTTCTCACCATAATGTAGCTTCCCTGTGCCCTTTCTATAAATACTTTCATGGTAATTTCCTCTATGGAGCCAAGACTCTCTGAATTTAAGAGCCTAATTGGCATCAACGTCTCATCATTTTCCAGTTGAAATGGCTAAATGTAACTGTAAGTTCTATGCTAAGAGTTTCTTGCACTTCTCGCTTGTGGAACTCTATTCCAGCTTCTTTCTTCCCAGTCCAGTTTGATCTTCAAAAATTTAAATGCAATGTCAATTGTTATCTTCTGTTCTTTTTAATTTCTGTTTTCACTCCTTAATAATGGTTTTCTTTTTCTCATATTCTTTCACACTTATTAACCCCTTTATTGCCTTGCTTGGAATTGGTGAAATAATATATATATACACTACAGTTCAAAAGATTGAGGATACTCCTGGTAATTTTTTAAACTGGCCCCAGTTTTGTACTTTAAATAAGAAAAAATTATTATACATGGTTAAAAAAAATTGAGAGATGATTTTTAATTGGAAATTTTATTATGACAAAAAGGAAGAAAAGCATTTTATGATTAAATTTTGCTCTCATCAAAATATCCTCCTTTAGCCTTGATTACTGCAGCACAAATTTTTGGCATTCATTGCAAAAGTTTCTCAAAGTAAAAGTTTGATAATTGATTCCATTCTTTTTTCAATGACTCTAAGAAATCTTTTTCATTTTTTTCAGTCTTCTGTCAAGTTCATCCAATGCTAATTCTGGGGGTGACTTCAAATTTTTGAACTGTATTGTATATATATTATATTAATTGGGAACCTGTTTTGCAAAAAATTCCAAAGCTACAATGGATAAATTCAAAATTTTTAAATAATGTTCATGTATATTTTTTTAAAAATAACTATTACAAGGAAATGCAGATTTTACCCCAATTACAATAAGTTTGTCTTCGATATTGACCCCTGAAGATGATCTCAGAGGAGTTTGAAAGTACTTGGGTTGGAAAAAACTATGGCATCTTCCTTGATGAATTTCATCTTAACATCAAGAAACTGATTAGGGAACTGGAAAGGATCAGTATAAAAATAAATAGACATAATATGTCTATATTGTCTAATGAAACATGTTTGAATGAAGATATGATGTCTAAATATACATATCTTTTCTGCTCATGTAAAGGACCTTCAATCAGTGGTTAACTGGGGCAGGAAATGGCTTGTAAATTTTAATGCCACCAAAACAAAACTGCTCTCATTTAACCACTACAGAGTAACTTTCCTGCCTACCATCAACATGGCTGATGCTAAACTCCTTCTTGGTCTCACGTTTTCTACTGACTTAAAGCAGAGCAACAACATTGAATCAATAGCTGCATCTGCTGCAAGGAAAGTTGGGTCACTGTGCCATGCTAGAAAATTCCAGAGTCCATCTTGCACATTTACAAATCTACCATTCATCCGTGCATTGAATACTGCTGCTATATCTGGTCCGGTGCTCCTGCTATTCATTTCAAAGTTCTTGACAGAATCCAAAGAAGGATCTGCAATGTAATCAATCCTGACTTGGCATCTTGACTTCAGTCACTTTCTCACCGATGTGACATGGCTTTTCTACAAATATTTTCATGGCAACTACTCTAACAAGCTTTTTTACACTGAATTCGAGTGTGCTACTAGATTGGCAACTAGGCCCCACCCTTTTGCTGTTGAAATAGTTAAATGCAACCACAACTACTATCTACAACTGTCTACTGCATAGAGACTGTGATATTGAGTTTTTCTGTGTAGCATGTGGGTTACCTCCACTTGGTATTGCTAGAATCACCAAGACACTGTTAGATGGCACTATTAAACAGCTATAAAATACCATTATTCCTTTTTTTTTTTACTCCTGTTGTGACAACATCAACAAAAGATTCATCCCCAGCATGAAGATATCATTTTTAAAATGACTGCAGTTCATAAATTTTATTTTTAATGCTTTCTTTCTCTTCAGTTGTACTTGCATGTTCTTCACTAGTGTATTTTGTCTTCTATTTATCAGTTGTTATATAAAAAGTCAAAAAAAATATCTCTACTACATTTCAATTCCAAAGTTTCCCAAACTGAGCGCCACAAATTCTTAAAGGAAAACTGAGTAGGAAGAGCAGTGCGTTTTTTTAAATTACCAAAAATCAGGAAATTATCCAATTTAAATAAAAATTTCAGAACATATTCATTATTTACTTTTATAATGAATAAGTATTTTTTTTTAAATCTGAGAAAATGTTATTTCTTTTGTAATAAACACCAATATTTTCATGACAAAGTTTTACTTCAAAAATGTCTTTAAATTGCAAATTTTTACATTTCCATAAAGATTAATCACTAGTACAGTGTAACCCGGATATAAGAGAGTTGTTGGGACCGGAGAAGAAGTCTCTTATATCCGGGTTTCTCTTATATCCGGGTTTCTCTTATATCCGGGTTTGGTCTATTATATATACATTAACACAGGCTCTAATTTGGGACCAGAGAAAATCTCTCTTATATCCTGGTTTCTCTTATATCCGGGTTACACTGTACATCTTTGCTGAAAAAAAAAAAGGTTTACAAAGAATCCAACACAATACAAACGTGACTGCCTTAAAAATTTGTTTTAAAAACAGTATTTCAGTTTTCAGCAAAATTTTTCATGTGCTGAAATTGTAAAACATTTTTTATTTTTTAAGTGATCATTTTCTTGGTTTTATCATTTTAGAAATGTAAAAAATAGGGGCTAAAAATTTTATTTTAATTACTAGCTGTGAACTTCTGGTTAGTATTACTATTAGTGTAAAAAAAAAGATCGTGGGTGATCTTCCCAAGATATATTACTGTATTAATTGATTTAATAGAACTGTTCAGAATGAAAATTAAATTTATAAAAATAAGTGCTATTGAAATTAGCACTTCTGCCCCACTGCCTCCCCAGTAGGCATGGGGCCTTCATGCAGTTGAGAGGTTCAGGGTAGTAAGCACCGGCCCTGTCAATTATTATAGTTGATGATTGACAGTTGCTGAAACTAGTCCTTTTACGGCTCCACCTTCATTGGAGGTTCTCGCATTGTACACTTTGCACTGACCATTCAGATACACGAAGTATATTATTAGTTGATAACTGACAATGTAATGTTAGTTTAAAAATAATCTTTAAAAAATGGCTGATAGCCATAAAACAGTACTGGAAAAAAAATGACAGAGGAAAAATCGCCCCCCACCCACAGTTGTGGGCTTTTGGGAGTAAGATGTACCTGCACTACTTTTACTTCAACTGTTGGAACTGCTAGGTAACCTTGACATATTTGCGAAGGATATTAGAATAATCTAAAACATGTACTGACAGCAAACTGCCTGCATCTCGATAGAAATTTAATTCAGGAAATATACAAAAATACAGGGTGATTGAAAAGTAACTCTACATTTTAAAATACTTATTTATTCACTATAATTTTTACAGGAAATCGATATGAGAGGAAAGTGTTTAGCATTTAAAAGTGAGAGGAAAGTGTTTAGCATTTAAAAGTGAGAGGAAAGTGTTTAGCATTTAAAATTTGATGTGGGCACTGGATTTCGCTACCAGCTTCTCAAGTCATCCAGAAATTGCATCAACTGATTTCACCAGGAACTCTTGTGGTATGGAAGACATAACTTCTTGTATTCGCCGTTCAAGTTCTTCCAAAGTCATGGTTTGGTATAGTAGACTCAGTGGCATAGCTAGAGTAAACGTCACCCGGGGCGGTCCGCTCAAATGTCACCTAATGACCCCGATTCACCCTATGCTGAATGGTTAGCTGTAGCTAAATTTTCATACATGCTCTACCTCTACTTTACTGACCGGTACGTTACTGTTTACATGTATGATCCAAGACAAAATACAATACAACAAAATAATCAGTTCAAATCAAAAGCTGAAAACATTGCTATTTTTCCTACTCACAATTTATTAGAAAATCTTCTGATGGTCATATTATTCGGGGGGGTCTGTCATAAATTATTTCGGGGGGTCATATGCCAGCCTGCGAAACCCTGTGTTTCCACCACTGTTTTCAGACTATTTTGGCACCTTAGTCTGGTTGAAAAATTTTGTTGGGGGTGACATTATGTCACCCCCACCCCTGTGTTGGCACCAGGGCGGTTCCCCCCCCCCAGCTACGCCACTGAGTAGACTTGCTCTTTTAACCAACCCCAAAGAAAAAAGACATATGGTGTTAAGTCAGGACTCCTGGCTGGCGACTCATACATAAAATAGGGAATTACTTTTCAATTACCCTGTAGATCGGGATGTAAAACAAGGTGTTTTACCAGCATCCATTCTCGATGGCTTGTGATTTTGTGCCTGTAGAATCATCATTAGTTTCCAAACAGTTTCATCTACCCAATTTCACTCTCAATGGAATGTGGTTTGGTCTCCAAACACTTTCCAATGAAATTTCTAGGGCACATAATGAGGAAAGAGGGCTTGGAAAATTTGATACTCACAAGACAGGTTGAAGGCAAGAGGGACAGAGGAAAACCTACCTAGCAAGCTTGTGTAAATTTAATGGGAGAACAGTTTAGAAGAGATAAGGAAAAGACAAAATTTATTAAGAGCAACAAAGGATAGGAAATTGTGGAGAGCCATGATCACCAATGTTCTGAAGGGACACAGCACAAAGAAGGAGCACTGCTACAGCAAATGTATTCCTCCATGACATAGAGAAACCCTATGTGTCTGGTATAGTGATTTAAGCGAATCTTAAATGTGGTACAAGGCCAAAAATATGGAGCACCTATCACTGTAGTAGTTGATATGGTGAGATCAGCTTGTTAACCATTGTTACACCATGTCTAAAATGCTTCTTCAGGTGCCTGCTGTAGCCTTATCAGAGTGGGTGTTGTCATGAATGAAAGTGTTTTTTGTATATATTTGTTACACATCAGTTTCACTTTGTTGAGCTGCTTTCTCAAGCTACAACAATTATAACAACAATAAATAAATGAACATTGCCTATTAACACTAAAAGCAAAATTTTTCATGTTGTTAAGCGATGAAATGTAGAGAATAAATGTTACTCCCTGAATATTAAATTAAAAACAATTATTAATTTTTAAATAAACACAATGAGTAATGAAACAGAACTGCATATTTTGTTGTTAGCTCGAAATTTAACTTAAAAAAAAGAAAGAAAAATAAAAGAATCAATTATACAGAAAAGAAAGAATTTTAAATTAATAATTCTAATATAGATATTAATATAAAAAAAATATAATAAACTTAATAATGGTAGCTATTATTCGTATTATTTAAATATTTTCTATTGTTATCATTGTAACAATGAATAATAAGCAATTGTGATAATTGGAATTTGTATTAATTATAAAAAAAATCGTTAAGATAAAGTTAATAATACCAACCAAAATAAAAAAAAAACAAGTGTGAGCACAATTACATGCAGATGCAAAATGGTTTAATTATCACAATAATAGTAATAAAAATAATAATGATAGTAGTAGTAGTAGTAATAGTAGTAGTAGTAGTAGTAGTGATAATAAAAGAATGACATTTTAAAATAATATTTAATTTAAACGACAAAAAAAAAAAAAAAGAAATAAGATAACGTTTCTTAATTTCATCAATTATCCATAATCCTTGATATGTGTGATCAAGAGTTATCTCCCCTATACCTTTTCCTAGCCAAAATGATCCCTGTTTTTGCCCTTTTCATTGTATTTTTTTTTTTTTTAGAGTGGATTTTCCTTCTTCTCTCCTTCCTCTTATAAACACAGAGGCTTTTGAACGAATAAGCGGTAAATAGAAAATATCGATTTATTGTTAGCCGCACTTTTGACTTGGAATCAATTTCTATTTGCTCTGTTATTGCATTGATAATGCCAGGAAATTTGGTACGCTTGGATAAAGCCACTCGCATTCACTCGGATTCTGTAAATAAATAGGGTCCACCTAAAACGAAAGCCTGGAACAATTGTGTGTCATCATCTTAGCATATCAAATTACAACGCTTTAGCATTTTGTTAGAAGTTTGTTGGGAGCTACAGATTTATTTTGCTGGCGAAATTCGGGGTCATATATTATTACAGTGTAACCCGGATATAAGAGAGTTGTCGGGACCGGAGAAGAAGTCTCTTATATCCGGGTTTCTCTTATATCCGGGTTTGGTCTATTTTATATACATAAACACAGGCTCTAATTTGGGACCAGAGAAAATCTCTCTTATATCCGGGTTTCTCTTATATCCGGGTTACACTGTACTTTATGTCGTAAACTGTTTGAAATTTAAATCCTCTAAATCTCAAACTTAGTAGTAAGGAGAAATTACTTATTTTGGAATTTTAAATCACTAGTTCAGTATCTGTATCTTTGTTGACAGCAAGAAGATATTTTTAAACATTCCCCCCCGCCCAGGCAAAAGCAAGGCAATAATGCCACTAGGAAGCAGGTTGTTATAGGGAGTGAAAGAGAATGAGAAGACTTTAAGTTAAGAAAGGACAATAAAAGGAACAGAACCCAGGAAGACAGAAGATGGCTACTGATACTGAATTTAAATTTTGGAAGATTGTAAATGGCAGGGAAATAAAAAAAATTGCAAGCAAGTTCCACAGGTGAAACATTTTTTTTTTTTAAGCATTACACCCCGAGCAAGGCATGAAGCCACTAGGATGCAGGGGGTTGCAGAAGATTTGGAGCAAGAGCAGATAGGAATGATAGAAGAAAGGATGAAGAGAGGGATAGTGGATAGATCAAGGTAACTGGAGATGTCGATTGACATTACATTTGAATAGTTGGCGATTATAGCTCTCAGGGGAAACAGTAATAGGGAAGGGTGTTCCACAGGCGTGAGGTGCGAGGTATGAAGCTATTGGAGTAGAAGAGATGGCTACATTTAAAAGTTTCTACAGTGTAAGGGTGAGAACGGGATGCCAGCCTCGTAGGGCGCTTGAATTCATAGAGTCTGGGAACCAGTGAAAGCAGCTCAGCGGAGCAATTACCATGGAAGTATTTGTAGAAAAGACAGAGAGAGGCAACGGCGCATCTGTGAGAGAGTGACTGTAGACGAGATGCCAGATCAGGGCCAATTATATTACATATCCGTCTCTGGATCTTGTCAAGAACTCCGAGGTGTGAGAAAAGAAACTATTAGAATAGAATTGATGGTTGTATCTCTATCTAGTTCAACAGTTAAATGATGGGAACTAGTTGCCAATTTAATACAACGTTTCGGCCGTTGTACGCTCCGGCCTTCGTCAGGTGGTTGGAATGTTGAACTGAACCCTTTATTTCGCTCACTGGGGTAGACTGTTCTAGTTCCACGTACCATCTGTTATAGACAAGCGTATGGTTGCAAGAAAGAAATACGACAACAGTAGAAATAGATTTACGTGGTTTATTTCAACAGGAATGTAAGGGTTTAGGACAGCTACCTTGGTGTGGTAAAGTTCATAAGCCGGCTTTCGGATCTATGTCGATCTCTCATAGTAGTTCACACATGTTGACGGTGGTTGACGCTCTCCTGCTGACAGCTGCTAAACGTGACCGGTCTCCTTTGTAGCCACCAGTTGACTGCTGCTGAACTTCCCTGTGACCCTTTTTATAGCGTTTCTTTAAGGCTTAACAGGCTTGAGAAACGAAGCGAGTATAATTAGGAGGGAAGCATTTTTATTGGACGAAAAATAGAGCACTTTAATTATTATTTTATTTTTCGACCGGAACACGTGTGTCGAAAACATTTGTAAAGAAAGTTAATGGTCATTTTGTGACGGGGCTTTGTCCCGTTCACATCCGGTTCTCGCTCTTGAGTATTTGCCTGTAAATCAGCCGAGATATGTCATTTTATTTTATAACACATCTTTTAATGGATGTCAGTTATCAGTTATCTCCTGTTAATTTCCCTCTGAAAGTTCTCCAAGGACATATGGCACAGTGGATAAAGTTGTTGGTTAGATCCAGTGACAGGACCCAAAGAGTGTGAGTTCAATACCCGATTAAGGCAGTAGAGCACTTTCAGAGGAAAAATTAACAGGAGATAACTGATGCCATTAAACATGGCACGTGGAACTAGAACAGTCTACCCCAGTGAGCAAAATAAAGTGTTCAGCTTGACATTCCAACCAACCACCTGAAAAAGGTCGGAGTCTATAACAGCCAAAACGTTGTAATAAATATGGCGACAAAGATGAGGACAATAGTCCAAATAATGTAAATAATGTACATAATACCTCATATCAGAAATATAGACAGATACTGAAGGGCCGAAACCTTGTAATAAATATGGTGACAAAGATGAGGACAATAGTCCAAATAATGTAAATAATGTACATAATACCTCATCTCAGAAATATAGGCAGATACTGAAGGGGCAAAACGTTGTAATAGATATGGCGACAAACATGAGGACAATAGTCCAAATAATGTAAATAATGTACATAATACCTCATCTCAGAAATATAGACAGATACTGAAGGGGCGAAACGTTGTAATAAATATGGTGACAAAGATGAGGACAATAGTCCAAATAATGTAAATAATGTACATAATACCTCATATTAGAAATATAGACAGATACTGAAGGGTCGAAACGTTGTAATAAATATGGTGACAAAGATGAGGACAATAGTCCAAATAATGTAAATAATGTACATAATACCTCATCTCAGAAATATAGGCAGATACTGAAGGGGCAAAACGTTGTAATAAATATGGTGACAAAGATGAGGACAATAGTCCAAATAATGTAAATAATGTACATAATACCTCATCTCAGAAATACAGACAGATACTTATCAGAACAGTTGCCAATACGATATTTGTTGAAAAGTCAGAGAGAAACCATGTTCCAATGGTATGAAAGCGCCTGATGTTGAGATGCTTGATCAAATCAATTACATTACAGACCCTTCTTTGAATTTTGTCAAGAATCTTGTCATATATTGTAGGAGCACTGGACAGCAGTATTCAATGTATAAATGGTAGATTTATAAACGTGCAAAGATAGATTCTGTTAAGAAAGACTGTCTGACATGACACAGTGAACCAACTTTCCTAGCAGTACACCTAGGAACAGATTTGATATCACCACTCCAATTCATGTCAGTGGCTATTAAATTTCAAATAGAAAATTATTTACCCATTTACAATACTACATTTATTCAAAAATATATTCAGTTAAAATAGAGTTAGAAAAATAAATAATAAATAAATAAAAATAAATTTTCTCTTTTCCTGTTAACCAGGAAGTGTTGCCAGACAAAAAGAGAAATTAATTTTCCTTTCTGTCCATTTCAATTTCATTCAAATTGTCTTTTGTATGCATATTATATATTTGTGTGTGTGCATGTATATTTCAATTCAATAACATTTAAAACCAAATTTTTAAAAAAGCATTAAAAATGATTTGATTTATTACCAAATAAAGTTGATTTTTAAGTCTGATATTTTTGGAGTTTAAAAATTTTTTTTTTCTGGTCTTGAAATTGTTCAGCCCATGTTTTTTCTGACTAAGTCAAAAAAAGAGAATGTATTATGCTAATGTTTTATTTCAGATTCAGTCAAATCGTGTTCATGTGTGTGCTTGTGCATACATTAAATAGCACAAACTGATGTAAGTCACTCATTAACAACAAAGACATACACATATATTACATTTAAAAATTGTGTATTTGGGCAGCAATCCCTCTTTTATACAAGTTTCATTGAAATTGACACGGTGCTGGTGTTAAGCTTTATATATAATTTCTCATGTGTTCGTATAATTTTTTCTTTTCAGGGCATAAATTATATAAAAATTGTCTGAATGTTTTTCAGGCACTTTTGGCTATACTTTTAACCATTATCAAGGATGAATTTTTATTTTACTTTTAACTGAATATATGGATTGATTTATATATATATCTAGAGTTATAGAAATGTTTTATTTTCCAAACATGGTCAACATATTGTCGATGAGAAACACAAATTGCATCAGCACTGTCAGCACTTCCTTTGGTGCTGCCACAGGTGCCAGGGATTAAACTTAATCCCCTTCTGAAGGAGAAGTATTAATTGGGAGGATGGCTTCCCAGGACTGAGATTAATAATAATAATTTTAACCCCCCCAGCTATGGGTTAAATAAAAGAGTATACTGGGTCTTGGGTGCCAACCAGTTTAAGAGAAGGAAAACTCAGAATTCTGAGTTATTGAAAAGACAACAGAAAATTGTTGCACTATATGATAATAAAAAGAAGAAATTGTGGAGGACCATGATTGCTTACGCTCTGAAGAGACATGGCTGTAAAAATATCAGGTTTGAATGAAAATTCTGTGTGATTTTATCATGTATATTACAAAGGAAAATACTAATGCTTATAGAAATATTTAATCACCAATATAACTCCTATTGCTTCCTAGAACGTCATTCCATCTGACAACAAGTTTCTAGATGCCTTAGACTCAAGATCACCCTCTTCTCTTGACGTCAAACTTAAGCCATCCAAATGGTTCTGCAAATGTATAATGATGTGATAATCAAAACGAGCAATTTTGGGAGAATATTAACAATATTTAAAAATTTTGAAAACTTAACCATATTTTTCCTTCACTTTGAATCCATACATTTGTCTTGATAAAGTCCTTCAGGAACCGAAAGACATTGTTAAAGAAAAACTTTTATTTTAACTTTATACATAAAATATATATACACTACAGACAAAAAGTTTGGATTGCCTTGCATTTCTTTAAAGAAATACCTTAAAATGGGATATTTTTGTACTGGATTTATACATCCAGGTACAATGAATGAATAGAATACACTTCCAACATTCATAACATTTAATTTAAAAGAGAGCTCAATGCATAGTAGAACAATATTATTTATTTTAGGATATTACAAGAAAAACGTCAAAGAATCGCTACACAATTGCAGTTGTATTTCAACACATAACAATGTGTCTCCTCAGGCAATTGTAAATTACTGGTGAGCGAACAATTAATTTGGTTTCAAAAGAAAGATAAATACATTTTTTGGGAAAAAAATGTATAAGGCTTGAGGGTTTTACCCTGATCAACTAATCAAATATGACCTACGTTAAATTCAAACTAAGCAAAAGAGAAAAAAATTAGAAATTATTAGCTTAGAAATGTCTCATAACCAGGAGTTGACATCTAACAACAGTCAGACATTAACTTAAAGACAGATACAGACGGTTACAATAAATTAAATTTAAATTACTTGTCGACCCCACACCTGTTTTTATTTTTTATTATAAAAGTTGACTGTCAGGCATGTGCACATTCATTGTAACCATCTTGAAATTAAAGCAACTATATGAAGCTTAGAATGTCTCATGATCAAACATAATAGACATTTGTTGTCTGCTATATTTAACAATATATATTTGAATGATGATTTGCTGCCCCAATATATATATATATAAATATATATATATTGTATGTGTATATATAATTAGTGTATATATATTTTATGTATATATATGTATGACATCACACAATATGAAATGGATAAAGTTTGACAGTTATTTTAAGATATTTTCTTTTTTCGTTTTTTTTTACAGATACAAATACTTCAGTAAATGCTCTGTTTCTAAGCAGTATTAACAATATTTACTGGCCTGAATGAATATTTTCCATGAAAATACTGATTATTATAAACAGAGCATTTACTGAAGTATTTTTATCTGTAAAAATAAAATATAAAAATATATATATATATATATATATATATATATATATATATATATATACTTCACTTTAGGATATTACATTGAAAACATATCAAAATTGATACATAATTGCAGTTGTGATTCAATGCATAATGCATTGAAACATGACTGCATTTCTGTAGCGATTTTGACATGTTTTCGATATATTATCTAATTTAACAATATTGCTCACCTTTATATTGAGCTCTATTTTATGAACATTGGAATTGTACTCTATTCATTCTCATCTTACCTGGATATATATATATATATATATATATATATATATATATATATATATATATATATATACCCAAGTATAGGATTGGGGTAGATGGAATAAATTCAATAACAAAAAATACTATTTTTAAAAAAAAGTGCTCAATACAGAGTAGAGCAAATATAATTATTTATTTGAAAATTATAACATAAATATGTTATAAAATGACTACAAAAATACCTATTTTGTTTCAGTGTCTTCTCAAGTGATGGTGTTGAATTCAACACAATCACTTGATAAAAAACACCAGAAGTGTTGAAACAAAATGGCTATTTTAGTATGGATATTATAACATGTTTATGTTATAATTTTAAATAAATAAAAATATATATATATATATATATATATATATATATATATATATATATATATATATATATATCAGGTCATCCTATAAGTTCTGTCCGAATTTTGAATAAAAGAAAACAAGTGACCAAATGTTACATTTAATTACAGATTCAATCAACAATGTATTTTCCTGATTATCTATGACTTCTTTCCATCTATTAACAAGCTTACTAATTCCATTACTGTAAAATTCTTTTTGGCTTTGATTCGAACAACTCACAAATGTCAGTTTTAACATCTTCCTGTGTTACAAAAGCTGTTTTCTTCCAAATGATTCTGTAAGCTACGAAACAAATGGTGGTCTGAAGGAGCAAGATCGGGAGAATAAAGGTGGATGAGGAATTTTCTCCCAACCAAGTTCTTCGATCTTTTTGTGACATGATTCTTGCTGTGTGGGGTCGCGCATTGTCCTGATGAAACATCACCTCTTTTCGATTCACTAGAGCAGGTCTTTTTTCCTCAAGCTTGGTTCAAATGCTCTAATTGCTGACAGTATATTTGAGCATTAATTGTTGCATTAGGTGGTAAGAATTCACAGTGGATTATTCCTTGGCGATTCCACCAGATTGAAAGAAGAACCTTTTGCCCATGAAGTTCCCTTCTCGGCTGTGGCTGGGGTCCTTCCCCTTTACCAAGCCACTGTTGATGCTTAACATTTCGATAAAACATCCATTTTTCATGGCCAGTTACAAGTCTATCCAAAAAAGGTGAAACAAGTTGGCGAGAATGGAGAGAAGAGCAGATGTCAACTCTGGATTTGAGGTTGTTTTCAGACAATTCATGAGGCACCCATTTTCCTAGTTTAGGAACTTTTCCAAGTTGTTGAAGATGACGATGAACAGTTGTATGGTTGGAACTGAGAACCACTGCCAATTCCTCAACTGATAAAGCAGGATTTTCTTCAAGGGCTGCTTCAAGAAGGTTTTCATCAAACTCAACTGGACGTCCGGTTCGATTTTCATCTTCAAGGGTGAAATCTCCACCTCTGAATTTTGCAAACCATCTTCTGCAAGTTCTTTCATTCTCACATTCCTCTCCATAAACAGAGTGAATTTTCTAGCCACTTCAGCTGCTGAGTTTCCTTTCTTGAACTCATAAAGCATTATGTGCCTCAAATGATTCTTGGGTACTTCCATGTTAGCAGGGTTTTAATCAAACAAAATTTAATTTTATTGTTCTCTGAAATAAAATATGATCAGTTTAAATGCATCTAAACATAAAAATAATGTTCAGCTCCATTAGACATTATAAAATACTCTTTAAATTTCGTTCATTTTAACAAAAAGTTAAAATTCAGACAGAACTTATGGGATGACCTAATATATATACATATATATATATATATATGTATATCACATTTTCAAGGCTTTATTTAAATGCATTTTAATATGTATTACATTAATCTTAAATGTCATCTGATTTTGTTTAAATTTTATCTCCAGGTTAAATAAAACTAATTATCAATTTTGGAAAATGCATCAGGAGTTACACTTGGTTACTGGAGGAGGTGGATATTCAGGTTTTCATCTTGGGAAAGAGTTGGCTCGTTGTGGACACAAAGTAAAACTTGTTGATATCCATGCACCTTTATGGCCAATTCCAGATGGTGTCCAATTCATCAAGGTAGGATCTAACAATCTCTTTCTTTATCTTTAATATTTCTGTTCATATATGATAATGGGTCTCCACAGCTTCCTCCTTTTTTGTTACATTCAAACAGTGCTTGTTCCTTTGTGACCCCTTTTTATCTCTTCCAGGTTCTTGATCCTATGTACATATTTTCAAACTTGTCATATTTGTTGTTTACCTCTGATTCTCTTAACTTTGATGTGTCTTGTAAGTGTTACATTCTCCAAGCCTACTTTCTTCATTATGTGTTCTCAGAATTTCATCTGTCTCTGATTGTTAACTATGGTTTCTTTTTCAATTTAAAAGTTTAAAATTTAATTATTTCTATCTCAGCCTGTTCATATCTATCTATCTATCTATCTATCTATCTATCTATCTATCTATCTATCTATCTATCTATCTCAGCATGTTTGTATCTATCTATCAATGTTAGTGTGTTAGTATCTATCTATCTATCTCAGCATGTCTGTATCTATCTATCAATGTTAGTGTGTTAGTATCTATCTATCTATCTATCTATCTATCTATCTATCTATCTATCTATCTCAATCTGTTCATATTTATCTATCTCAGCGTATTTGTGTGTATCTATCTATCCATCTCTGCCTGTTCTTATATATCTATCTATCACATCCATTTTATATCTATCTATCTATCTATCTATCTATCTATCTATCTATCTATCTATCTCAATATTTATGTCATATGGACAAGATCAGATAGATAGATAGATAGATAGATAGATAGATATGGACAGGCTCAGACAGATATGGACAAGATCAGATAGATAGATCAATACATGACTGACAAGGCAGATTTTTTCCCACAGTAGGTTGCCATTTCTTTCTGTGGTAGACCAGTTGCCATCCAAGGCTATAGAACCTGTTCTGTCCTGTTATTTGCCCATAGCTGCATTTCTGTAGTGATTTTGACATGTTTTCAATGTAATATCGTAAGATAAAGAATATTGCTCAACTTTATATTTTATGAACATTGGAATTGTACTCTATTCGTTCTCATCTTACCTGGATATATATATATATATATATATATATATATATATACCCATGGTATAGGATTGGTGTAGATGGAATAAATTCCAATAACCAAAAATACTATTCTTAAAAGAGTGCTCAATACAGAGTAGAGCAAATATTATTTATTGAAAAATTATAACATAAACATGTTATAATATCCATACAAAAATAGCCATTTTGTTTCAACACTTCTAGTGTCTTCTAGAAGTTGTGATGGTGTTGAATTCAACACAGTCACTTAATAAGACACCAGAAGTGTTGAAACAAAATGGCTATTTTTGTATGGATATATAATATGTTTATGTTATAATTTTTCAATAAATAAAAAATATATATATATATATATATATATATATATATATAAATTATATACATACAGCGTGATACATACGTATAAATATATATATATATATATATATATATATATATATATATATATACGCTTTTGTCTGAACAAAAGTGTATATATATAATTTAAATATGTCAAAATATATATATATATAATTTAAACATGTCAAAATCACTACAGAAATACAGCTATGGGCAAATAACAGGACAGAACAGGTTCTAAATCACTTGGAAATACAACTATGGTCTACCACAGAAAGAAATGGCAACTGGTCTGAAAAAAAAAATCTGCCTTGTCAGTCATGTATTGAAAAATATGTGATAGCCTAAGTGTGTATCACGCATGGCATTTAAATTATATATACACACACAGACAAAAGTATATATATATATATATATATATATATATATATATATATATATATATATATACACTTTTGTCTGTGCATGTGTATATATAATTTAACAAAAAATTAAGAGATAAGCCGATCACGCTACTTTGGTTTCAATCTTTCTGTATCTTCAGGCAAGGGTATTAGCACATAAGTGAAATGGATTCGACTGGAATTCAAACTCGGCTCTCCGATTCCTCAATCCGAGCCTCTATCCATTACTCCACTGTGCCTCCTCAGTAAAAGATCAGTGAGAGGATAACAACATTTCATCAGTGTGGAAATGGGTTGTAGAGTGGGAAAGCCATATAATCACTTTTGGACTCTGCCAAGGCCTGACAGTGAGGATTGGGTATCACCAGCCCAAATATAAGAGCAATCCTCCATATTTGGTCTGATCCAAGTCTTATAAAGATAGACCATGGCATCAGGAGTTAGGTATCTTTTGGAGAGGTCCAAGGAACTGACCATTCTCCGAACATTTTTTTTTGGTGTACTGTCCTCTCATTCAATAAACCCAGCATTGGAAGAATCACTCTCCTTATGAAGAAAGAACATACAAAGGGAAACTCCCACCCATGCAATATTTACAGTGTTCTCAGGCTTCACCAACCACACTCTACAAACCAATAGATTCTATATAATAATATAATAATGATAAATGACTTTAAAACCATATGTATTATCTCATGGGCTTGATTGTCACATCTGATGAAAATATCAAAAGAATTTTGTGTCCAAAGGGAAGCTCTGCTAGTGGGTTGGCCAGCCAAGCAGTCTTTGCATCATTGCTTACTGCCATGTTTACTGGCTCGATCATGTCCTGCGACAACCTGATGATCATGCCACCAGAGTTATCTACCAACTCGACCCAGCATTTGCAAAGTTTAGACAATGTCCAGCAGATCTGTCTACTGCTGAAGGATGTTTCAATGCTCTGCTAAAACCGAATTGGAGAACCAAGGTGGCATGAGATTTAGCAAACAAAATGATTTGATACACTTTCACAATCTAAATATCTGGCAATTGATAATGTTGTTTCTAAACACAAACATATCTCTATCTATAAAAGGCAGGACGTGTATGTGTGTGTGTAACGAATGTACGGCCGCAATTTTTGACGTATCTGCACCAAACTTTACATGCACATGCTCCAAGTTAGCGGGAAAGCCAAGACTGACTTTGCATTTCCCAACTCCCATCGATAGTGGAAATAATCGATTTTTTCATGATTCTTTGGCAGTTTTTATGTAGTTTGCGGCCATTTTCTACTGGCCAGAGTGAGAGCCTATAGCTGGCTGCCACTAATAGGCAGGAAGATTCTATTGGCCAGTGTGAGAGCCAACAGCTGACTGATATGAATGTTAACTAGCATGCTAGGATGCAAAAAAAAAAGAATAGATAGCTGCATTCATCACAAGTGGGAAAAATTTAAATCTGCATGGCAGTTTACTCCAATTGGCTCATTCGCTTGCTTAAACTCAACATTGATTCTGATTCTGCAGAACTGGGTTGGGTGTGAAAAAGTATTTGTTGTTAACATTCTTTTTTCATTCGTTTTTTCCAGTTATGATTCCTTTTTTAAAGCTGATCTTTTTGTGTTCATTTTGTTTAGTTCTTTTTTCATAACAGATTTAATGTTTAGTATAGAGCTTAGAAAAATTTGCAGTATGAGATAGGCAAGAAGTAAGGCATGTAGCAACATCAGCACGGCAAAGGGCACTCCTTTAAAGGCAAGGAAGGGCAAAAATATTTTAAGTCAAGTGACAGCGATTGCTGTATAAGTCATACGATTTTTGAATCAATCACGGGCAACGCCGGGCCATGCTGCTAGTTCTTAATAATAATAATAATGATATAAGTATGGTTAAAAACAATAATGATACATACATTAAAAAAATATCCCCAGAAACCAATCAATCTTTGAGATATAAAAATATTATATTGAAGCAATTGTTAGGAAAGTTGGTCCACTGTGTCATCTCTGAAAACCTTTTGCATTTTAATCCATCTTCCCCATTTATAAATCTGCCATTTTTCCACACATTGAACACTGCTGCTGTATCTGGTCTGGTACTCCTAATATATATCTTGAGATTCTTGACAGAAAGTCAAAGAATAATCTGTAATGTTATTGGTCCTGACATGGCATCTCTACATCCGAGCAGACAGGGAAATCATCATCTCATCTTTTACTCTTATGGCATTCTTTCAGAAGTGTTTTCTCACAAAAATTTAGCTTGCACCAGCTTGATAATCTTTTGCACCTCAAACTTCTGCTCTTGATCTAACGATGAGTTTCTGTGACAACCTTTGCAAAAAAGCAAAAATCGTAAATCAGAATTAAGTGAAAATGGCAAAACCTACAGAAAAGTTACTACAAAGTCATCTACAGACAAAATTATTTATTTATTATTTATTGAAATTGAAATAAAATTTTGAAAAAAGTCTAAAATTTGGTGACAAAAAAATGCTACAATCTAGTGAAAATTACAGAAAAAATACAAAGTTGGCAAAATTATTTTTTATTATTTATTGAAATTACAACAACCCTTGCAAAGAATGCTACAATCCTAAATATGAATTAAGTGAAAATGGCAAAACCTACAGAAAACTAGCACTACAAAGTCATCTACAGACAAAATTATTTAATTGAAATTATTAAATTTGAAAAAAATTCGAGTTATTAAAATTTGGCTTTTTTCTGTGACAAATTGCAAAAATTGCTACAATCCTAAATATGAATTTGAAAATGGCAAAACCTACAGAAAACTAGCACTACAAAGTCATCTACAGACAAAATTATTTATTTATTATTTATTGAAATTATTAAATAAAATTTTGAAAAAAAGTCGAGTTCGTAAAATTGGCTTTTTTTTCTGTGACAACAACAATCCTAAATATGAATTAAGTGAAAATGGCAAAAACAGAAAACTAGCACTACAAATCATCTACAGACAAATATTTATTTATTATTTATTGAAAATTGGCAAAACCTAAGACAACCCTTGCAAAAGAATGCTACAATCCTGAAAATGGCAAAACCTACAGAAAACTAGCACTACAAAGTCATCTACAGACAAAATTATTTATTTATTATTTATTGAAATTATTAAATAAAATTTGTGAAAAAAGTCTAGTTCGTAAAATTTGGCTTTTTTAAGACAACCCTTGCAAAGAATTACAATCCTAAATATGAATTAATGAAAATTACAGAAAACTAGCACTACAAAGTCATCTACAGACAAAATTATTTATTTATTATTTATTGAAATTATTAAATAAAATTTTTGAAAAAAGTCTAGTTCGTAAAATTTGGCTTTTTTCTGTGACAACCCTTGCAAAGAATGCTACAATCCTAAATATGAAAGTGAAAATGGCAAAACCTACAGAAAATCCTACAAAAGTCATCTACAGACAAAATTATTTATTTATTATTTATTGAAATTATTAAATAAAATTTGTGAAAAAAAAGTCGAGTTGAAAATGTGACAAACCTGCAAAAGAAACTACAATCCTAAATATGAATTAAGTGAAAATACAGAAAACTAGCACTACAAAGTCATCTACAGACAAAATTATTTATTTATTATTTATTGAAATTATTAAATAAAATTTTTGAAAAAAGTCGAGTTCGTAAAATTTGGCTTTTTTCTGTGACAAACCTTGCAAAGAATGCTACAATCCTAAATATGAATTAAGTGAAAATGGCAAAACCTACAGAAAACTAGCACTACAAAGTCATCTACAGACAAAATTATTTATTTATTATTTATTGAAATTATTAAATAAAATTTTTGAAAAAAGTCGAGTTCGTAAAAAATTTGGCTTTTTCTGTGACAAACCTTTGCAAAAGAATGCTACAATCCTAAACATGAATTAAGTGAAAATGGCAAAACCTACAGAAAACTAGCACTACAAAGTCATCTACAGACAAAATTATTTATTTATTATTTATTGAAATTATTAAATAAAATTTTTGAAAAAAGTCTAGTTTGTAAAATTTGGCCTTCTGAAATGACAAACTGTCTGTCATTATGTCATAAGGAAAATTAAAGGATAAAACAAAAAGATGAATTTCCCTCCCCCCTACTTCGACCATCTTTTTTTATTAATTTTCCTTAATTCAATTTCAGGTTTTAGGGAATTTCTTCTTTTTTTTTCCCCATTTTCAGTATAGAATTCCATTTTTACCCATGTTTTCAGTATAGATTTCTGTTTTTGCTTCATTATAATACTTCATGAGAAAGTGTAACAATATATAAATATTATTAAAACAAGAAAATAAAAGGAAAATCAAAAGTTTTATTTCAATAATTTGCTCCAGCTTGATATGGTTTCATGCCTCATACTTCTGCTCTTAATCTAACTTGATGAGTTTCTGTGACAACGTTTGCAAAAAAAGCAAAAATCCTAAATAAGAATTAAGTGAAAATGGCAAAACCTACAGAAAATAAAAATAAAATGAAACATTTAAAACAAGAAAATAAAAGGAAAATGAACAATTTTACTTCGATAAATTGCTCCAGCTTGATAGGGTTTTGTACCTCATACTTCTGCACTTAATCTAACTTGAATAAGTTTCTCGAGACAACCTTTGCAAAGAATGCTACAATCCTAAATATGAATTAAGTGAAAATGACAAAGCCTTCAGAAAGGTAGCACCACATATCATTAAAAGAATTAAATAACTTTAGTGACAGTCTGTGACAGAATGGTAAGTCTAGTCCAAAAAGCTGCAATGCTGAAAGGAATTTGGTAGGTCATCTTTGTAGTTTATATAAATTTGTAATTCTTTAGAGTTCAGTAGATGGCACTTGCAAATCTTTGATGTCTGCAAAACTGCCAATATCATGGCTAATATATGGTCACTGTCTAGGATCAAATAGACGAGCTGATTTGTAAAACTCATACACTGGATAAGTATCCAAGCATTTGTTCAACTTTGAAAGTGCTGTACTGAATACATCCTGCAAATTTGATACAACCTTATATAACAAAAATCAGTGAACTGGAATGTTAAATATTATAAACAGAACTTACAACTGCATGTATCGATGGTAATGCTTGTTAAAAACATTTTAAATTCATGTACATAGGTTTTCTTCGGAACTCCAATATCTCTATATGTTTTTCTTAAATTAAAATTTCCCTTTACTATAATCTTTATAAAAGAGAAATCATTGGGTTGAGTCATAAGTAATTCCTGTTTCTGGGAACCAGCCTTAATGATGAATGTCTCACCCTAGCTACTGATCATATTACTCGCTGGAATATCCACCCATTAGATAAGTTGCTCCAGTTTGATTGGTTTTCATACCTCATGCTTCTGCCCTTAATCTAACTTGATAAGTTTCTCAGGACAACCCTTGCAAAGAATGCTACAATCCTAAATAAGAATTGAAAATGGAAAAACCTACAGAAAGGTAGCACCACAGATTATTAAAAGAATTAAATAACTTTAGTGACAGTCTGTGACAGAATGGTAAGTCTAGTCCAAAATACTGCAATGCTGAAAGGAATTTGGTAGGTCATCTTTGTAGTTTATATAAATTTGCAATTCTTCAGCTCCTTTTGTATGCCATGACATGATGATGGGTTATTTAGAAGACAGGTAATCCAGTGGAACAAATTTTCTATTTCAAATTTTCCTCAATTCTATTTCAGGTTTTAAGGAATTTTGTCTTTTTTCCCATTTTCAGTATAGAATTCTGCTCTTAATCTAACTTAGTGAGTTTCTGGATCAATCTTTGCAAAGAATGCTACAATCCTAAATAAGAATTAAGTGAAAATGGCAAAACCTACAGAAAATAAAAATAAAATGAAAAATTTAAAACAAGAAAATAAAAGAAAAATGAAAAATTTTACTTCGATAAATTGCTCCAGCTTTATGGGATTTTGGGCCAATACATTGTGAATATGTTAATGAAAATGAGGATAACAGTCCGATAAATGAAAATAATGCAAGTAACTTTACAATAATGTTGCTCATTCTGTACAAGACCCAAGAGTCACTCAAGGTAGAGGGTTTCAGAGTAAGAGGTACAGTTTATAAGGATATGTGGGGAAGAGAACAGTTGATACTAGACATAAACAGGTTAAGGTTGTAGTGATCGAGGAAGCATCTTTTTGTGAACCAATTTCACAAAAGAGTGGTTTGTGAGAAGAAGCTGCTTGAGTAAAACTTACATCTCACCAATGGAATATGAAGGGAATGAGGATAGTTTTTTTATGATGGGCATGGCATGGCTGGTCTTAGACATGAAAGTTAGAACTAGTAAAACCAAGGAATGTAGTTCATCTGAACACTTTCTATGGAAATAGCTTTAAGTACAGTGTTGTCAATGCGCAGATGCACATAAGGATTTAAAAATTTCAGTAATTTAAATTTATTATCTTCAAAACATGTACTAAACTGAAACTCATGCCTGAGAGGGTTAAAATACTTCACTGTTCATATTGTTACTGGCATTTTAGCTATATTTGATATATGACTTTGGCACTAGGAGTTTGGTAACAGGCTGGTGGGTTGGACGAAGGTGAGGATGAAAAGACACTGAATGAAAGTTATTACAGACCTTATCATATTTAGAAAGTCACTAATTTGGCACAGTAAGTATTTCTTCAAAAAGTGTAAAAAATTCAGTAGTTAGATGAAATAAATATTGGATTCTGTCATTTTTTTTTTTTTTTTTTATGACTTTCATTTTCAAATTATCTGCAGCAGATAAAAAATGAGAGTGGACAGTGTCCAGCCCCATGAATAAACAGATGATAAATCAATGCGTGTTTTTTTTTTTTTACTTTTTCTGTTTTTCTATGTATTTCCTTTTTCATTGTTTTTCTTTTCTTTACAATTTTCATTCTTTGTAAATAATTTCATTCTTTTTAATTTCTTTTTCTTCCTCTTTTGTTTTTTCTATCCACCATTTTCTTTTTCTTTGCTGTACAATCTTTATTCTTTGTAAATAACTTCATTCTTTTTTATTCTTTTCTTCTTCTTTTGCTTTTCCTTTCTGCCATCTTCATTTTCTTTACAATCTTTATTCTTTGTAAATAACTTCATTCGTTTTTTATTTCTTTTTCTTCCTCTTTTGTTTTTCCTATCCACCATTTTCTTTTTCTTTGCTGTACAATCTTTATTCTTTGTAAATAAATTCATTCTTTTTTATTCCTTTCTTCTTCTTTTGCTTTTCCTTTCCGCCATCTTCATTTTCTTTACAATCTTTATTCTTTGTAAATAACTTCATTCTTTTTTATTTCTTTTTCTTCTTTTGCTTTTTCTTTCCACCATTTTCTTTTTCTTTTTCTTCCACATTATTTTCCACATCTACTTCTGTGTTCATGATAGCAATCTTAGTTTTCAAAGCTTTTCTCCATAAACTATAGTGACTGCTTCATTTTACCACATTTTTTTTGTCTTTATTTGGTGAAATATTTATAAATTCTAATCTATGAAAGTCTAAGAGTGGCCATAAATTTCAGTAGAAGTGTTTTTTAAGATTGTTTTCTTTCATTTTCTTTCTTATACCCACCAAATATGAAGAAAGCAGTGTATTTTCACATTTATTTTTTCCGTATTCTGTTTTTTATTCACACTTTTCAGCTATCAAGGATTTTACAAGTATAAAATATTTTAGAAGCAGATGTTTTTCTATACAAACAATTTTCATCATATCTAGGGAAAATAAAACAAAACAGGAAATTATTGCCAACTTCTTTTTTTTATGTTCTGTATCCTTTCATGACATGGGTGATCATGGCTCTTCACAGTTTCCTATCCTTTGTAGCTCTAAGAAATAATTGTTCCCCAATTACAATGCCTTCCCGTTTTCCATTTTTTTTTATGATGCTCACTCTGTTGAAAGGCCCAAGGGCCACTTGAGGTAGAGGATTACATAGTAAGAGGCACAGTTTATGGGGATATGTAAAGAAGATAATGGTTAACCCTAGACATGAACAGGTTAAGATTGTAGTGATCAAGGAAGGATCTTCTTGGGAGTCATTTCTACAAAATAGCGGTTTGTGGGAAGAAGCTGCTTGAGCAGAACTTACTTCTCACCAACCAAATACAAAGGGAATGAGGATGTTTCATTACAATGTGCATGGCATGGTGGGTCTTTGCCGCCAAAGTTATAACTGGTGAAACTAAGGAGTTTAGTGTGTCTGAAATAGCAATAGAACAGTGCAAGTCTTGCGACTTTTTGTCTGTGAGGGAAGGAGTTGTAGGGTGGAAAATAATTCATCACCCACAAAGATGTGGAGAAACTTTTGGACACTCTTTTAAATGGAAAGCAAAAACTGTACAGCTCCTGCCCATATATGGCAGCAGTACTCCATTTTCTGGCTCTTGAAAAGGTAAAGGATATCAGGAGGAGCTAGGTACTTACTGGAGTGGTACATGTAAGCAACCATTTTTCCAGCATATATAGTGATGGATACCTCCCTGATGGAACATCCTTTCAATTTAAACAAGTTTTTCTGTTTTCATTTACCTTTCTCCTTTACATATTTACTGTGAGTGTCAAATTCTTCAAACTCTCTTTCTTTCACTATCTATCTATATTTCTGAGATGAGGTATTATGTATACTATTTACATTATTTGGACTATTGTTCTCATCTTTGTCACCATATTTATTACAACATTTCAGCCTTTCAGTATCTGTCTATATTTCTGAGATGAGGTATTATGTACACTATTTACATTATTTGGACTATTGTCCTCATCTTTGTCACCATATTTATTACAACATTTCGGCCTTTCAGTATCTGTCTATATTTCTGAGATGAGGTATTATGTATGCTATTTACATTATTTGGACTATTGTCCTCATCTTTGTCGCAATATTTATTACAACGTTTCGGCCGTTGTACGCTCCGCCCTTCTTCAGGTGGTTGGAATGTCGAATTGAACCCTTTATTTGCTCACTGGGGTAGACTGTTCTAGTTCGACGTGCCATGTTTAATGAATGTCAGTTATCAGTTATCTCCTGTTAATTCCCCTTTCCAATTTCTCCCTTCTATATTTCTGAGATGAGGTATTATGGACACTATTTACATTATTCGAACTATTGTCCTCATCTTTGTCGCCATATTTATTACAACGTTTTGGCTGTTGTAGACTCTGACCTTTTTCAGGTGGTTGGAATGTCAAACTGAACACTTTATTTTGCTCACTGGGGTAGATTGTTCTAGTTCCACGTGCCATGTTTAATGGCATCAGTTATCTCCTGTTAATTTTTCCTCTGAAAGTTCTCCACTGCCTTAACACTCTTTGGGTCCTGTCACTGGATCTAACCAACGCCTTTATCCACTGTGTCATGTGTCCTTGGAGAACTTTCAGAGGAAAATTAGCAGGATATAACTGATAAGTGACATCTATTAAAACATGGCACATGGAACTAGAAACAGTCTAATTCCAGAAATATAGAGTGAGAAATGTTGTAATAAATATATGGCAAAAAGAAATAGTCCAAAAAGGGTACATTACCTCATCTTGAAATATCAGATACTAAAAACCGAAATATTTATGATAGAAAGATGAGGACAATAGTCCAAATAATGTAAAAACGTACATAATACCTCAAAAAATATAGACAGATAAAGGTGAAAGTTGTAATAAATAGCAACAAAGATGAGGACCATACAAAAAAATAATGTAAATAGTGTACATAATACCTCAGAAATATAGACAGATACTGAAAGGCCGAAATGTAATAAATATGGCAACAAAGATGAGGACAATAGTCTGAATAATGTAAATAGTGTACATAATACCTCATCTCAGAAATATAGACAGATACTGAAAGGCGAAACGTTGTAATAAATATGCCAACAAAGATGAGGACAATAGTCCAAATAATGTAAATAGTGTACATAATACCTCATCTCAGAAATATAGACAGATACTAAAATCTCAGAAATATAAACGTTGTAATAAATATGGTATAAACAAAGATGAGGACAATAGTCCAAATAATGTAAATAGTGTACATAATACCTCATCTCAGAAATATAGACAGATACTAAAAGGCGAAACGTTGTAATAAATATGGCGACAAAGATGAGGACAATAGTCCGAATAATGTAAATAGTGTACATAATACCTCATCTCAGAAATATAGACAGATACTAAAAGGCGAAACGTTGTAATAAATATGGCGACAAAGATGAGGACAATAGTCAAATAATGTAAATAGTGTACATAATACCTCATCTCAGAAATATAGACAGATACTAAAAGGCGAAACGTTGTAATAAATATGGCGACAAAGATGAGGACAATAGTCTGAATAATGTAAATAGTGTACATAATACCTCATCTCAGAAATATAGACAGATACTAAAAGGCGAAACGTTGTAATAAATATGGTGACAAAGATGAGGACAATAGTCCAAATAATGTAAATAGTGTACATAATACCTCATCTCAGAAATATAGACAGATACTAAAAGGCGAAACTTTGTAATAAATATGGCGACAAAAGATGAGGACAATAGTCCAAATAATGTAAATAGTGTACATAATACCTCATCTCAGAAATATAGACAGATACTAAAAAGGCCGAAACGTTGTAATAAATATGGCGACAAAAAGATGAGGACAATAGTCCAAATAATGTAAATAGTGTACATAATACCTCATCTCAGAAATATAGACAGATACTAAAAGGCGAAACGTTGTAATAAATATGGCGACAAAGATGAGGACAATAGTCAAATAATGTAAATAGTGTACATAATACCTCATCTCAGAAATATAGACAGATACTAAAAGGCGAAAGCGTTGTAATAAATATGGCGACAAAGATGAGGACAATAGTCCAAATAATGTAAATAGTGTACATAATACCTCATCTCAGAAATATAGACAGATACTAAAAGGCGAAACGTTGTAATAAATATGGCGACAAAGATGAGGACAATAGTCGAATAATGTAAATAGTGTACATAATACCTCATCTCAGAAATATAGACATATACTAAAAGATGAAACGTTGTGATAAATATGTCGACAAAGATGAGGACAATAGTCCAAATAATGTAAATAGTGTACATAATACCTCATCTCAGAAATATAGACAGATACTGAAAGGCGAAACGTTGTAATAAATATGGCGACAAAGATGAGGACAATAGTCCGAATAATGTAAATAGTGTACATAATACCTCATCTCAGAAATATAGACAGATACTAAAAGGCCGAAACGTTGTAATAAATATGGCAACAAAGATGAGGACAATGGTCCAAATAATGTAAATAGTGTACATAATACCTCATCTCAGAAATATAGACAGATACTAAAAGGCGAAGCGTTGTAATAAATCTGGCGACAAAGATGAGGACAATAGTCCAAATAATGTAAATAGTGTACATAATACCTCATCTCAGAAATATAGACAGATACTAAAAGGCCGAAACGTTGTAATAAATATGGCAACAAAGATGAGGACAATAGTCCAAATAATGTAAATAGTGTACATAATACCTCATCTCAGAAATATAGACATATACTAAAAAGGGTCAAAAATGTCTTGATAAATATGGCGACAAAGATGAGGACAATAGTCCAAATAATGTAAATAGTGTACATAATACCTCATCTCAGAAATATAGACAGATACTAAAAAGGCGAAACGTTGTAATAAATATGGCGACAAAGATGAGGACAATAGTCCAAATAATGTAAATAGTGTACATAATACCTCATCTCAGAAATATAGACAGATACTAAAAGGCCGAAAACGTTGTAATAAATATGGCGACAAAGATGAGGACAATAGTCCGAATAATGTAAATAGTGTACATAATACCTCATCTCAGAAATATAGGCAGATACTAAAAAGGCCGAAAGGTTGTAATAAATATGGCGACAAAAGATGTGGACAATAGTCCAAAATAATGTAAATAGTGTACATAATACCTCATCTCAGAAATATAGACAGATACTAAAAAGGCTGAAACGTTGTAATAAATATGGACGACAAAGATGAGGACAAGAGTCCGAATAATGTAAATAGTGTACATAATACCTCATCTCAGAAATATAGACAGATACAGAAAGGGCTGAAAAGCGTTGTAATAAATATGGCAACAAAGATGAGGACAATAGTCCAAATAATGTAAATAGTGTACATAATACCTCATCTCAGAAATATAGACAGATACTAAAAGGCCGAAAGGTTGTAATAAATATGGCGACAAAGATGAGGACCATAGTCCAAATAATGTAAATAGTGTACATAATACCTCATCTCAGAAATATAGACAGATACTAAAAGGCCGAAACGTTGTAATAAATGTGGCGACAAAGATGAGGACAAGAGTCCAAATAATGTAAATAGTGTACATAATACCTCATCTCAGAAATATAGACAGATACTAAAAGGCCGAAATGTTGTAATAAATATGGCAACAAAGATGAGGACAATGGTCCAAATAATGTAAATAGTGTACAGAATACCTCATCTCAGAAATATAGACAGATACTAAAAGGCCGAAACATTGTAATAAATAGGCCGACAAAGATGAGGACAAGAGTCCAAATAATGTAAATAGTGTACATAATACCTCATCTCAGAAATATAGACAGATACTAAAAGGCCAAAACGTTGTAATAAATATGGCGACAAAGATGAGGACAATAGTCCGAATAATGTAAATAGTGTACATAATACCTCATCTCAGAAATATAGACAGATACTAAAAGGCTGAAACGTAATAAATAGGTCGACAAAGATGAGGACAAGAGTCCAAATAATGTAAATAGTGTACATAATACCTCATCTCAGAAATATAGACAGATACTAAAAAGGCGAAAGGTTGTAATAAATATGGCGACAAAGATGAGGACAATAGTCCGAATAATGTAAATAGTGTACATAATACCTCATCTCAGAAATATAGACAGATACTAAAAGGCCGAAACATTGTAATAAATAGGCCGATAAAGATGAGGACAATAGTCCGAATAATGTAAATAGTCTACATAATACCTCATCTCAGAAATATAGACAGATACTAAAAGGCCGAAACGTTGTAATAAATATGGCGACAAAGATGAGGACCATAGTCCAAATAATGTAAATAGTGTACATAATACCTCATCTCAGAAATATAGACAGATACTAAAAGGCGAAACGTTGAAATAATAAATATGGCGACAAAGATGAGGACAATAGTCCAAATAATGTAAATAGTGTACATAATACCTCATCTCAGAAATATAGACAGATACTGAAGGGCGAAGCGATTTGATGATAAATATGGTACATAATACCTCATCTCAGAAAAAGATGAGGACAATGAGGACAATAGTCCGAATAATGTAAATAGTGTACATAATACCTCATCTCAGAAATATAGACATATACTGAAAGGCGAAACGTTGTGATAAATATGTCGACAAAGATGAGGACAATAGTCCAAATAATGTAAATAGTGTACATAATACCTCATCTCAGAAATATAGACAGATACTAAAAGGCGAAACGTTGTAATAAATATGGCGACAAAGATGAGGACAATAGTCGAATAATGTAAATAGTGTACATAATACCTCATCTCAGAAATATAGACATATACTGAAAGGCGAAACGTTGTGATAAATATGTCGACAAAGATGAGGACAATAGTCCAAATAATGTAAATAGTGTACATAATACCTCATCTCAGAAATATAGACAGATACTAAAAAAGGCCAAAAACGTTGTAATAAATATGGCGACAAAGATGAGGACAATAGTCGGAATAATGTAAATAGTGTACATAATACCTCATCTCAGAAATATAGACATATACTGATAAAAGGCGGAAACATCGTGATAAAATATCTCAGAAATATAGACAAAGATGAGGACAATAGTCCAAATAATGTAAATAGTGTACATAATACCTCATCTCAGAAATATAGACAGATAGTGAAAGGCCGAAACGTTGTGATAAATATGTCGACAAAGATGAGGACAATAGTCCAAATAATGTAAATAGTGTACATAATACCTCATCTCAGAAATATAGACAGATACTAAAAGGCCGAAAGGTTGTAATAAATATGGCGACAAAGATGAGGACCATAGTCCAAATAATGTAAATAGTGTACATAATACCTCATCTCAGAAATATAGACAGATACTGAAAGGCCGAAACGTTATGATAAATATGGCTACAAAGATGAGGACAATAGTCCGAATAATGTAAATAGTGTACATAATACCTCATCTCAGAAATATAGATAGATACTAAAAGGCTGAAACGTTGTAATAAATATGTCGACAAAGATGAGGACAAGAGTCGAATAATGTAAATAGTGTGCATAATACCTCATCTCAGAAATATAGACAGATACTGAAGGGGCTAAAACGTTTGTAATAAATATGGCGACAAAGATGAGGACAATAGTCCGAATAATGTAAATAGTGTACATAATACCTCATCTCAGAAATATAGACAGATACTAAAAGGCGAAAGGTTGTAATAAATATGGCGACAAAGATGAGGACAATAGTCCAAATAATGTAAATAGTGTACATAATACCTCATCTCAGAAATATAGATAGATACTAAAAAGGCTGAAACGTTGTAATAAATATGGCGACAAAGATGAGGACAAGAGTCCGAATAATGTAAATAGTGTACATAATACCTCATCTCAGAAATATAGACAGATACTAAAAGGCCGAAACGTTGTAATAAATATGGCGACAAAGATGAGGACAATAGTCCAAATAAATATGTAAATAGTGTACATAATACCTCATCTCAGAAATATAGACAGATACTAAAAGGCCGAAAGGTTGTAATAAATATGGCGACAAAGATGAGGACCATAGTCGAATAATGTAAATAGTGTACATAATACCTCATCTCAGAAATATAGACAGATACTGAAAGGCGAAACGTTGTGATAAATATGGCGACAAAGATGAGGACAATAGTCCGAATAATGTAAATAGTGTACATAATACCTCATCTCAGAAATATAGACATATACTGAAAGGCAAAACGTGATAAATATGTCGACAAAGATGAGGACAATAGTCCAAATAATGTAAATAGTGTACATAATACCTCATCTCAGAAATATAGACAGATACTAAAAAGGCCGAAAAGGTTGTAATAAATATGGCGACAAAGATGAGGACAATAGTCCAAATAATGTAAATAGTGTACATAATACCTCATCTCAGAAATATAGACAGATACTGAAGGCCGAAACGTAAATATGGCTACAATGATAAATATGTCGACAAAGATGAGGACAATAGTCCAAATAATGTAAATAGTGTACATAATACCTCATCTCAGAAATATAGACAGATACTGAAAGGCGAAACGTTGTAATAAATATGGCGACAAAGATGAGGACAATAGTCAGAATAATGTAAATAGTGTACATAATACCTCATCTCAGAAATATAGACAGATACTAAAAAGGCCGAAAGGTTGTAATAAATATGGCGACAAAGATGAGGACAATAGTCCAAATAATGTAAATAGTGTACATAATACCTCATCTCAGAAATATAGACAGATACTGAAAGGCCGAAACGTTATGATAAATATGGCTACAAAGATGAGGACAATAGTCCGAATAATGTAAATAGTGTACATAATACCTCATCTCAGAAATATAGATAGATACTAAAAGGCTGAAACGTTGTAATAAATATGTCGACAAAGATGAGGACAAGAGTCCGAATAATGTAAATAGTGTACATAATACCTCATCTCAGAAATATAGACAGATACTAAAAGGCCGAAAGGTTGTAATAAATATGGCGACAAAGATGTGGACCATAGTCCAAATAATGTAAATAGTGTACATAATACCTCATCTCAGAAATATAGATAGATACTAAAAGGCTGAAACGTTGTAATAAATATGTCGACAAAAGATGAGGACAAGAGTCCAAATAATGTAAATAGTGTACATAATACCTCATCTCAGAAATATAGACAGATACTGAAGGGCGAAACGTTGTAATAAATATGGCGACAAAGATGAGGACAATAGTCCGAATAATGTAAATAGTGTACATAATACCTCATCTCAGAAATATAGACAGATACTAAAAGGCCGAAAGGTTGTAATAAATATGGCGACAAAGATGAGGACAATAGTCCGAATAATGTAAATAGTGTACATAATACCTCATCTCAGAAATATAGATAGATACTAAAAGGCTGAAACGTTGTAATAAATATGTCGACAAAGATGAGGACAAGAGTCCGAATAATGTAAATAGTGTACATAATACCTCATCTCAGAAATATAGGCAGATACTAAAAGGCCGAAACGTTGTAATAAATATGGCGACAAAGATGAGGACCATAGTCCGAATAATGTAAATAGTGTACATAATACCTCATCTCAGAAATATAGACAGATATTGTGATAAATAAAAGATGAGGACAATAGTCCAAATAATGTAAATAGTGTACATAATACCTCAATAAATATGGCAGACAAAGATAAGGACCATAGTAAAGATGAATAATCCAAATAAATAAATAGTGTACATAATACCTCATCTCAGAAATATAGACAGATACTGAAAGGGCGTTGTAATAAAATGGCGACAAAGATGAGGAAATATGAATAATGTAACAAAGATGAGGACAATAGTCAGAATAATGGCGAAAATAAATATGTACAAAGATACCTCATCTCCAAATAATGAAATATAGACATATCATCTGAAAAAGACAGATACAAAAGGCGAAACGTTGATAATAAATATGGCGACAAAGATGTACAATACCTCATCTCAGAGGACAATAGTCCAAATAATGTAAATAGTGTACATAATACCTCATCTCAGAAATATAGACAGATACTAAAAAGGCGAAAGGTTGTAATAAATATGGCGACAAAGATGAGGACAATAGTCCAAATAATGTAAATAGTGTACATAATACCTCATCTCAGAAATATAGACCAGATACTAAAAGGCGAAACGTTGTAATAAATATGGCGACAAAGATGAGGACAATAGTCCAAATAATGTAAATAGTGTACATAATACCTCATCTCAGAAATATAGACAGATACTGAAAGGGCGAAACGTTGTAATAAATATGGCGACAAAGATGAGGACAATAGTCAGAATAATGTAAATAGTGTACATAATACCTCATCTCAGAAATATAGACAGATACTAAAAGGTTAAAAAGGTTGTAATAAATATGGCGACAAAGATGAGGACCATAGTCCAAATAATGTAAATAGTGTACATAATACCTCATCTCAGAAATATAGACAGATACTGAAAGGCCGAAACGTTGTGATAAATATGGCTACAAAGATGAGGACAATAGTCCGAATAATGTAAATAGTGTACATAATACCTCATCTCAGAAATATAGATAGATACTAAAAGGCTGACACGTTGTAATAAATATGTCGACAAAGATGAGGACAAGAGTCCGAATAATGTAAATAGTGTACATAATACCTCATCTCAGAAATATAGACAGATACTAAAAAAGGCGAAAAGGTTGTAATAAATATGGCGACAAAGATGAGGACCATAGTCCAAATAATGTAAATAGTGTACATAATACCTCATCTCAGAAATATAGATAGATACTAAAAGGCTGAAACGTTGTAATAAATATGTCGACAAAGATGAGGACAAGAGTCCGAATAATGTAAATAGTGTGCATAATACCTCATCTCAGAAATATAGACAGATACTGAAGGGCCGAAACGTTGTAATAAATATGGCGACAAAGATGAGGACAAGAGTCCGAATAATGTAAATAGTGTACATAATACCTCATCTCAGAAATATAGACAGATACTAAAAGGCCGAAAGGTTGTAATAAATATGGCGACAAAGATGAGGACCATAGTCCAAATAATGTAAATAGTGTACATAATACCTCATCTCAGAAATATAGATAGATACTAAAAGGCTGAAACGTTGTAATAAATATGTCGACAAAGATGAGGACAAAGTCCGAATAATGTAAATAGTGTACATAATACCTCATCTCAGAAATATAGACAGATACTAAAAGGCGAAACGTTGTAATAAATATGGCGACAAAGATGAGGACCATAGTCCGAATAAATAATGTAAATAGTGTACATAATACCTCATCTCAGAAATATAGACAGATACTAGAAAAGGCGAAAGGTTGTAATAAATATGGCGACAAAGATGAGGACCATAGTCCAAATAATGTAAATAGTGTACATAATACCTCATCTCAGAAATATAGACAGATACTGAAAGGCCGAAACGTTGTGACAAATATGGCGACAAAGATGAGGACAATAGTCCAAATAATGTAAATAGTGTACATAATACCTCATCTCAGAAATATAGACAGATACTAAAAAAGGCGAAACGTTGTAATAAATATGTCGACAAAGATGAGGACAATAGTCCAAATAATGTAAATAGTGTACATAATACCTCATATCAGAAATATAGACAGATACTAAAAGGCCGAAAGGTTGTAATAAATATGGCGACAAAGATGAGGACAATAGTCCAAATAATGTAAATAGTGTACATAATACCTCATCTCAGAAATATAGACAGATACTGAAAGGCCGAAACGTCGTGATAAATATGTCGACAAAGATGAGGACAATAGTCCAAATAATGTAAATAGTGTACATAATACCTCATCTCAGAAATATAGACAGATACTGAAAGGCCGAAACGTTGTAATAAATATGGCGACAAAGATGAGGACAATAGTCAGAATAATGTAAATAGTGTACATAATACCTCATCTCAGAAATATAGACAGATACTAAAAGGCCGAAAGGTTGTAATAAATATGGCGACAAAGATGAGGACCATAGTCCAAATAATGTAAATAGTGTACATAATACCTCATCTCAGAAATATAGACAGATACTGAAAGGCCGAAACGTTATGATAAATATGGCTACAAAGATGAGGACAATAGTCGAATAATGTAAATAGTGTACATAATACCTCATCTCAGAAATATAGATAGATACTAAAAGGCTGAAACGTTGTAATAAAATATGTCTAACAAAGATGAGGACAATAGTCCGAATAATGTAAATAGTGTACATAATACCTCATCTCAGAAATATAGACAGATACTAAAAGGCCGAAAGGTTGTAATAAATATGGCGACAAAGATGTGGACAATAGTCCAAATAATGTAAATAGTGTACATAATACCTCATCTCAGAAATATAGACAGATACTAAAAAGGCTGAAACGTTGTAATAAATATGGCGACAAAGATGAGGACAATAGTCCAAATAATGTAAATAGTGTACATAATACCTCATCTCAGAAATATAGACAGATACTAAAAAGGCGAAAGGTTGTAATAAATATGGCGACAAAGATGAGGACAATAGTCCGAATAATGTAAATAGTGTACATAATACCTCATCTCAGAAATATAGACAGATACTGAAAGGCGAAGCGTTGTGATAAATATGGCGACAAAGATGAGGACAATAGTCCAAATAATGTAAATAGTGTACATAATACCTCATCTCAGAAATATAGACAGATACTAAAAGGCTGAAACGTTGTAATAAATATGGCGACAAAGATGAGGACAAGAGTCCGAATAATGTAAATAGTGTACATAATACCTCATCTCAGAAATATAGAAAGATACTGAAAGGCCGAAACGTTGTAATAAATATGGCGACAAAGATGAGGACAATAGTCCGAATAATGTAAATAGTGTACATAATACCTCATCTCAGAAATATAGATAGATATTAAAAGGCTGAAACGTTGTAATAAATATGTCGACAAAGATGAGGACAAGAGTCCAAATAATGTAAATAGTGTACATAATACCTCATCTCAGAAATATAGACAGATACTAAAAGGCCGAAACTTTGTAATAAATATGGCGACAAAGATGAGGACAATAGTCCGAATAATGTAAATAGTGTACATAATACCTCATCTCAGAAATATAGACAGATACTAAAAGGCCGAAACGTTGTAATAAATATGGCGACAAAGATGAGGACAATAGTCCGAATAATGTAAATAGTGTACATAATACCTCATCTCAGAAATATAGACATATTCTGAAAGGATGAAATGTCGTGATAAATATGTCGACAAAGATGAGGACAATAGTCCAAATAATGTAAATAGTGTACATAATACCTCATCTCAGAAATATAGACATATACTGAAAGGCCGAAACGTCATGATAAATATGTCGACAAAGATGAGGACAATAGTCCAAATAATGTAAATAGTGTACATAATACCTCATCTCAGAAATATAGACAGATACTAAAAGGCCGAAACGTTGTAATAAATATGGCGACAAAGATGAGGACAATAGTCCGAATAATGTAAATAGTGTACATAATACCTCATCTCAGAAATATAGACATATACTGAAAGGCTGAAACGTCGTGATAAATATGTCGACAAAGATGAGGACAATAGTCCAAATAATGTAAATAGTGTACATAATACCTCATCTCAGAAATATAGACAGATACTGAAAGGCCGAAGCGTTGTGATAAATATGTCGACAAAGATGAGGACAATAGTCCAAATAATGTAAATAGTGTACATAATACCTCATCTCAGAAATATAGACAGATACTAAAAGGCCGAAAGGTTGTAATAAATATGGCGACAAAGATGAGGACAATAGTCGAATAATGTAAATAGTGTACATAATACCTCATCTCAGAAATATAGACATATACTGAAAGGCGAAACATCGTGATAAATATGTCGACAAAGATGAGGACAACAAGACCAAATAATGTAAATAGTGTACATAATACCTCATCTCAGAAATATAGACAGATACTAAAAGGCCGAAGCGTTGTAATAAATATGGCGACAAAGATGAGGACAATAGTCCAAATAATGTAAATAGTGTACATAATACCTCATTTCAGAAATATAGACATATACTGAAAGGCCGAAGGTTGTGATAAATATGTCGACAAAGATGAGGACAATAGTCCAAATAATGTAAATAGTGTACATAATACCTCATCTCAGAAATATAGACAAATACTAAAAGGCGAAAGGTTGTAATAAATATGGCGACAAAGATGAGGACAATAGTAAATAAATAATGTAAAATAGTGTACATAATACCTCATCTCAGAAATATAGACATATACTGAAACCTCATCTCAGAAACATCGTGATAAATATGTCGACAAAGATGAGGACAATAGTCCAAATAATGTAAATAGTGTACATAATACCTCATCTCAGAAATATAGACAGATACTAAAAGGCCGAAAGGTTGTAATAAATATGGCGACAAAGATGAGGACAATAGTCCGAATAATGTAAATAGTGTACATAATACCTCATCTCAGAAATATAGACATATACTGAAAGGCGAAAACATCGTGATAAATATGTAAACAAAGATGAGGACAATAGTCAAATAATGTAAATAATGTACATAATACCTCATCTCAGAAATATAGACAGATACTAAAAAGCCGAAAGGTTGTAATAAATATGGCGACAAAGATGAGGACAATAGTCCGAATAATGTAAATAGTGTACATAATACCTCATCTCAGAAATATAGACATATACTGAAAGGCCGAAACATCGTGATAAATATGTCGACAAAGATGAGGACAATAGTCCAAATAATGTAAATAGTGTACATAATACCTCATCTCAGAAATATAGACAGATACTAAAAGGCCGAAAGGTTGTAATAAATATGGCGACAAAGATGAGGACAATAGTCCGAATAATGTAAATAGTGTACATAATAATACCTCATCTCAGAAATATAGACATATACTGAAAGGCGAAACATCATTGATAAATATGTCGACAAAGATGAGGACAATAGTTCAAATAATGTAAATAGTTTACATAATACCTCATCTCAGAAATATAGACAGATACTAAAAGGCGAAAGGTTGTAATAAATATGGCGACAAAGATGAGGACAATAGTCCGAATAATGTAAATAGTGTACATAATAACTCATCTCAGAAATATAGACATATACTGAAAGGCGAAACATTGTTGATAAATATATGTCGACAAAGATGAGGACAATAGTTCAAATAATGTAAATAGTGTACATAATACCTCATCTCAGAAATATAGACAGATACTAAAAGGCCGAAAGGTTGTAATAAATATGGCGACAAAGATGAGGACAATAGTCCGAATAATGTAAATAGTGTACATAATACCTCATCTCAGAAATATAGACATATACTGAAAGGCCGAAACATTGTGATAAATATGTCGACAAAGATGAGGACAATAGTCCAAATAATGTAAATAGTGTACATAATACCTCATCTCAGAAATATAGACAGATACTAAAAGGCCGAAAGGTTGTAATAAATATGGCGACAAAGATGAGGACAATAGTCCGAATAATGTAAATAGTGTACATAATACCTCATCTCAGAAATATAGACATATACTGAAAGGCCGAAACATCGTGATAAATATGTCGACAAAGATGAGGACAATAGTTCAAATAATGTAAATAGTGTACATAATACCTCATCTCAGAAATATAGACAGATACTAAAAAGCCGAAAGGTTGTAATAAATATGGCGACAAAGATGAGGACAATAGTCCGAATAATGTAAATAGTGTACATAATACCTCATCTCAGAAATATAGACATATACTGAAAGGCCGAAACATCGTGATAAATATGTCGACAAAGATGAGGACAATAGTCAAATAATGTAAATAGTGTACATAATACCTCATCTCAGAAATATAGACATATACTGAAAGGCGAAATATGTAAATATAAACGGCAGATACAAAAAGGACAATAGTTTACATAATACCTCATCTCAGAAAATAGACAGATACTGAAAGGCCCGAAAGGTTGTAATAAATATGGCGACAAAGATGAGGACAATAGTCCGAATAATGTAAATAGTGTACATAATACCTCATCTCAAATATAGACATATACTGAAAGGGCGAAACATCGTGATAAATATGGCGACAAAGATGAGGACAATAGTCCAAATAATGTAAATAGTGTACATAATACCTCATCTCAGAAATATAGGCAGATACTAAAAAGGCCGAAAGGTTGTAATAAATATGGCGACAAAGATGAGGACAATAGTCGAATAATGTAAATAGTGTACATAATACCTCATCTCAGAAATATAGAATATACTGAAAGGCGAAACATCATGATAAATATACGACAAAGATGAAAGGTAAATAGTGTACATAATACCTCATCTCAAAATATAGACAGATAAATATGTTGTAATAAATAGACAAAGATGAGGACAATAGTCCAAATAATGTAAATAGTGTACATAATACCTCATCTCAGAAATATAGACAGATAGTGAAAGGCGAAACATTGATAAAAATATCGACAAAGATGAGGACAAAAGTAAATGAGGACAATAGTCTAAAATAATGTAAATAGTGACAATACGAATAATGTAAAATACCTAATACCTCAGAAATATTGACATATACTGAAAGGCCGAAACATCGTGATAAATATGTCGACAAAGATGAGGACAATAGTCCAAATAATGTAAATAGTGTACATAATACCTCATCTCAGAAATATAGGCAGATACTAAAAGGCCGAAAAGGTTGTAATAAATATGGCGACAAAGATGAGGACAATAGTCCGAATAATGTAAATAGTGTACATAATACCTCATCTCAGAAATATAGACATATACGACAAAGATGAGGAAAGTCCAAATAATAAATGATACAAATATCATCTCAGAAATATAGACAGATACTAAAACGAAAAAAATGAGGACAAAAGATGAGCGACAAAAATAATGTAAATAGTGTACATAATACCTCATCTCAGAAATATAGGCATATACTGAAAGGCGAAACATTGTGATAAATAAAAAGATGAGGACAATAGTCCAAATAATGTTAGTGTACATAATACCTAATAAATATGGCAGATACTAAAAAGGCCGAAAGGTTGATAAATAGGACAATAGTCCGAATAATGTAAATAGTGTACATAATACCTCATCTCAGAAATATAGACATATACTGAAAGGCGAAACATCGTCCAAATTGATAAAATATGTCGACAAAGATGAGGACAATAGTCCAAATAATGTAAATTGTGTACATAATACCTCATCTCAGAAATATAGGCAGATACTAAAAGGCCGAAAGGTTGTAATAAATATGGCGACAAAGATGAGGACAATAGTCCGAATAATGTAAATAGTGTACATAATACCTCATCTCAGAAATATAGACATATACTGAAAGGCCGAAACATCGTGATAAATATATCGACAAAGATGAGGACAATAGTCCAGATAATGTAAATAGTGTACATAATACCTCATCTCAGAAATATAGACAGATACTGAAAGGCCGAAACGTTGTAATAAATATGGCGACAAAGATGAGGACAATAGTCCGAATAATGTAAATAGTGTACATAATACCTCATCTCAGAAATATAGACATATACTGAAAGGCCGAAACATCGTGATAAATATGTCGACAAAGATGAGGACAATACCTCATCTCAGAAATATAGTGATATATCCCGGGAAGGGATATATTTGATCGAAGTAGTAATAATGTAAATAGTGACCTCTTTCATTATTATGTTTTCTGAAAATTTAATCTATCACTTTCTATCACTTAGAACTTCACCATTGATCACATGACCTGTTCGTTTCAAAGTAAATCAATAGCCATGCATCTATCATCAATATTTATACTCAATTTCCTCTCCACTACATCCTATTCATTGTCGCATTAACCTATGCCTAATTCTCCATCATCCTTCTTTGTTTTCACTCTGCCATCAGTTCACACAAAACCATTAGATAGGTTACTTTTTTATTTCTTTCTCCCCCTTTTTTCCTTAATATCCTGTAAATATTACATTTTCCAAGGCGTGATTCCTCATAATGTGTCCCAGTAGATTCATCTATCTCTTTCTGATTATATGTATGAGCATCTTTCTAGTTCTGATTTTCTTTAGAACCTCCTTGAATATGTTCAGTCCATGGTATTCTCAGCATCCTTCTGTAGAACCACATCTCTGCCATTCAAAGTCCCGTCTTTATCTGTGAGGAAACTGTCCAGCATTAACTGCCATACAGGAGTATAGATTCAGCTATCTCTTTCTGATTTTAAGTATGAATGTCTTTCTTGTTGCCATTTTTTTCCTTAGAACCTCCTCATTGCTCGCATGTTCTATCTATGATATTCACAACATCTATCTGGAGAAGCCATCACTGTATCTTTGAGTCTCTTCTTCATCTGTAAGGAAATTATCCTAAACTGCCATATGCAAAAATAGATATGACATGTCAGTTCAGCACTCTTTTCTTTGTTTCTAATGAAATATTCCAATACTTTACTTAGTTTCTGGAAGACTTTTTTCTGGCGCATCTTTGTGTCACACTTTACATTGTTGGTTTGATAGTTAAATCTCTCTACCTGCTTGATACTGATGCCCCAAATCAAACTCACATGTAAGAGCACATCTTAGTCTCTTCTTTACCTGTAAAAAAATTGTCCTGTATTCATTGTATGAGGATATATATAGCATAGTGGTTCAGTGCTCCTTTTTTTTTTTCCTTTCTAATGAAATGCCTTATTTTTTAATTTCTGGAAAGTCTCTTTTGCTATTTCAGTGTGTTCTTGGATTTTTATGTCATGTTTTGCATCATCTGTTTCAAAACTACCCAGATATTTATACTATTGACATTGTTCAGACTTTTGTCCTCATCTTTATTGCCATATCCACAATGTTTTGGCCATTGTACACTCCAGCTTCTTCAGGTGATATTAGTTAGTCATTCAAACCAAACCCTTTCTTTAGTCTACAGGGGTAGATTGTTCTAATTTCACATGCCATGCATGGAGTATTTCTGCCATATATGGTCTGTAGCCCCTTCTGTTTGTCTCAAGGTCCTTGATAAAATCCAAAGATGGATATGCAATGTAATTGGCCCTGATCTGGCATCTCATCTGCAATCACTCTCTCACAGACATAGCCTCCGTAGCCTCCCTCTATCTTTTTCACAAATACTTTCACGGTAACTGCTTCGATGAGCCGCTTTCACTGGTTCCCAGACTTCATAAATTTAACTAGGCTGGCATCTTGCTCTCACCCTTTCACTGTCAAAACTGTTAAACGTAGCCATCTTTGCTACTCCAATAGCTTCATGGCTTGCACTTCTCGCCTGTGGAACTCCCTCCCCTTTTCCAGTTTCTCTGATAGCTACAATCTCCAACTATTCAAATGTAATGTCAATTGACGTCTCCAGATGCCCTGATCTATCCCCTATCCTTCTGTTCATCCTTTCCGCCATCACTCCTCTTTGCTCTCGCCCCAACTCTCTGTAACCCCTTGCATGCTAGTGGCTTCCCGCCTTGCTTGGGGTAAACTTAGTTCTCCAAGTTTTTGTACCCTCTGCTGTGGCCAGGTATTGAACTTGCAACTCAAAAAAATGTTGGGTGAGTAATTGAAAAAAGTGACTTGACCCAAAGTCAAATTATATACAAATAAACACAGAATTTTCAGAGCATTCTTTGTATATTTTTTGTATGTGTATACACACACACAAATATATATATATATATATATATATATATATATATTGGTTATATATATATATATATATATTATATATATTTAGTTGGATAGGGCTTCACGCTTTGTGATCGATTTGTCTGACGATGGCTAAAGCGTGAAACCCGTCAAACTCACATCTATCAACAAATAAATCTCTGATATTGAGCGCTTTCTAATAAGTACTACATATAATATATAAATAATTATATATATATATATTCATTTATATTTATATCACACACACACATATATATATATATATATATATATATATATATATATATATATATATATATAGGGACTTCCACAAAAATGTGATACCTAAATAATAAATAAATTTTAAAAAAAATGAAAATTCTTTCTTGAGGTTTTTATTTTAGTTTTAATTTCAAGCCAGTAGATTAAATTTAATATTTCCTATAAGCCAAATATTTTGCAGCATTTTCAAAACTAATTTAAGTTGACTGGAATGAATTTCATGTTTTTTTTTTGATAAAATAGCTGATTAGGACTCTTTTTTATGTGTCTTCCATCGCTTTATTAAAAAACTTCCAAATATAAAATATACATTTCTGAAACTTTATTTGGGAAATATTAGCTGATCTAAAGTAAAGTTAATCTGATTTGTAACAAATATTATTTACCTTAAATTTAAAATATCGCAGAAATTCATTTTTTAATCTGACAGTAGTAGTGTTTTTAACTGAGAGTAGCTGTGTTTATATGTTTGACAATATCATGACAGATCTGATGCTGTTCTATGGAGACTTTATCTGTAAAACATAATTGAAGAAAATGACTTGAGCACCTTTTTTATTTAATTTTCAAGTACTCAGTAATCTTAAAAATCTTAACTGTGCATAAGGACACATGGCACAGTGGATAAAGATGTTGGTTAGATCCAGTGAAGTGTGTGAGTTAAATACTCAGTTAAGGCAGTGGAGAACTTGGAGAGGGGAATTAACAGGAGATAACTGATAACTGACATCCATTAAACATGGCATGCGGAACTAGAACTGTCTACTACAGCGAGCGAAACAAAGAGTTCAGTTTGACATTTCACCTACCTGAAGAAGGCCAGAGCGTACAACAGCCAAAAAGTTGTAATAAATATGGCGACAAAGATGAGGTCAATTGTCTGGATAATGTAAATAGTGTACATAATACCTCATTTCAGAAATATAGACAGTTACAGAAGGCCCGAAACGTAATAAATACGGCGACAAAGATGAGGACAATAGTCCGAATAATCTAAATAGTGTACATAATACCTCATCTCAGAAATATAGATAGATATTCAAGGGCCGAAACTTTGTAATAAATATGGCGACAAAGATGAGGTCAATTGTCTGAATAATGTAAATAGTGTACATAATACCTGTTGAGATGTTGTGAGTTTCCCGCGTGTCGGTGTATGAATCAAGACAAACAGTTGTAGAGGAAAATACTGGTATATTCATAAAAGCAATTAACAATAGAGTGATTAGTAGAATGAAGGTTGGTTAGTACGAAACAATATCCAAAGTCTATAGTCCAACGGTATGTACCGGGTAAGCTTATCTGGACTGCTAACCTGACTCTCTCTCTGACGCTCTGTCACTCTCTCTCCAGAGCTGACTTATATAAGAGGGACCAGTCCATTACTAGTTAGAAGGTGGGTGCGCCCCAACAATACCTCATCTCAGAAATATAGACAAATACAGAAAGGCCGAAACGTTGTAATAAATATGGCAACAAAGATGAGGACAATAGTCTGGACAATTTAAATAGTGTACATAATACCTCATCTCAGAAATATACACAGATACTGAAGAATATATTGATTTATTTATTTGTATCAGCCATTTTTCTAGTCCACTACATGATTGTGTTGGTGGTATCTTTGAAGTTATTGCCCTGCCAAAATTCCGAGTTGCATTTAATTTTTAAAAACTTCTAAACTGAATGTGAGTTTAACACAAATTGTAAATATTAAATGATTGTTTAGCATTGTTTGAATTTTAAAGTTTCCTTCTTTTATTTGTTATATGATGACGCTTCAATTTTGAGTATATATTTTTGACATTGTTTACACCATTTAAATTGATCTGACCATTGAACTCTTCTTTATTATCATCACAACGTTTCAACCATTGTATGCTCCAGCCTTCTTCAGGTGACATATGTTGGAATTTTGAATCAAACCCTTTATTTACTCCATGGGGGTAGACTGTTCTAGTTCCACATACCATGCCTTTTCTGGATATCTCTGTTTTAGTTAATTCCCTTTGTAACTCAAATTTTCAAGTTTTTTTTGTTCACCTTTGCTGTAACCAGGTATTGAACTCACAACTCTTTGGGTCAAGTCACTGGATTACTTCAACCAATGCTTTTATCCATTTGGCCATATGTCCTTGGAGACTAAAATAATTGTTCAGTTTGAAATTTCAATGTATATCACCTGAAGAAGGCTGGAGTGTACAACGGCCGAAACATCAGGAATATGACAATAAAGATGAGGACAACAGTCTGAACAAAGTAGATAGTTACAATACCTCATTTCAGAAATATAGACAGACATCATTTTTACATTGCAAGTAATTATAGATTATGGCATTTTTGGTTATCCATACATTGACTGTTCCAAGAAACATACATGAATATAGACAGATGTAGTTTTGATATTGCAGGTAATAGTAGATTAAGGCATTTTTGGTTATCCATACATCAGCTGCCCCAAGAAACATACATGAATTTAAATGGGCTTTCATCACATATGGAAAAAGATTGTATGAGATTATTATATTCAGACCTGCATTCTCATCTTGGTTTTTAGAATCGCAACATTTCAGCTGTTGTACCTTCTGGGCTTCTTCTTTGAACTTGGTAACCTTCTCAGAATTTTAAACCAAACCCTTTACTGAAGAAGGCCAGAGGGTACAGCAGTTGAAACATTGTGATTATAACGACCAAGAAAAACATGCTGGTCTGAATAGCAATGATGATAGTCTCAAAATATCCGCCAAAAATAGTGCACTGTATTTTTTTTTGTCATTTTGGTCATCCATACTTCAACTATCTCACTGAAAATCTGCTGTATTGGGATGGCCAAAATGCATTCCAAAATGCTAAGCAGAGTATTACGAGACAGGAATGTTTTGTTGGAGACAGAGAAAAGAGTATTGAACTGCTATGTGATATCTGTCCTCCTGCATGGTAGCAAATGCTGGACAATCTCCTCAAAGATGAAGAAGAGACTCAAAGCAACAGAAATGTGGTTCTACAGAAGGATGCTAAGGATATCATGGGCCAAACATGTGAGCAACAATGAGGTTTTGAAGAGAATGGAGACTTATACTTAGCATCAGAATGAGGCAGCTGAAATTTCTGAGACACATAATGAGAAAAGAGGGCTTAGAAAATCTGATACTCACAGGACAGACAGGGAAAGAAGGACAGGAGAAAGCAACGTGTGATATACTTAATGGGCTTGTGCAAGTGGATGGTGAAACAGAGTCTGGGGAATAAAACAAAAAGAAAAAATTATTAAGAGCTGCAAGGGACAGGAGGATGTGGAGGGCCATGATCGCCTACGCCCTGAGGGTACATGACACATAAAGAAGAAGAATAACATAGCATGACATGTTTTTTTTCACATTACAAAATAAGAGCCATTGACTTCTTTTTAAAAAAAATAGGTAGTTATTAATGGCCAATCCTCCAAGTCCTTGGCGGTCAACACAGGCATCCCCCAAGGGTCACTTCTTGGACCAATCCTCTTTTTGAGTTACATAAATGATCTGTTTAAGAATATACTTGGATCATTTGTAAACATCTATGACAATATACGGTGCACCTGTAAAACTCTTGAGGATCAGAGATTGGCAGCTGACCACTCTTCCAATCTAGCATGAACTTCCCAGTGTGGAAAAAACTGGCTGGTTACTGCATCAAAACCAAACTAGTTACATTCTATCACTGCCAATCAGATCCTGAACTATTGTCACCCATGATGAATGGATGTCCTCCTTGAGACAATATTGGGCCTCAAACTCACACCCGATCTCAAGTGGAACTCTTATCTACAATCCATCGCTAAAGATACAGGTAAAATGATCAGCTCCACGTACCACTCCAGTAGGAACCTGACTCTTCATGCTATCCTCTACCTTTATAAGAGCCAGATTAGTCCGAAATTTGCCTGCTTAGACTAGTTATGTTCTTTAGACTATTTATATTCTACCATGGTCGATCAGACCCCAAACTACTGCCAGTCACAATGAACGGATGTCTCCTTGAGGAGATGTTATGTCTTGAGATAATATTAAGCCTCAAACTCCCACCCAGCCTCAAGTGGAATTCTTACATATGATCCATCGCTAAGGATACAGGTAAAATGATCGGCTCCCTGTACCACTCCAGTAAGAACCTGACTCTTCATGCTATCATCTGCCTTTATAAGAGCCAGATCAGGCTGAAAATGAAGTACTCTTGATATATTTGAGTGGGAGCTGCACAGTCCTCACTTTCCAGTCTTGATAGAGTTCAACAGCGTCTCTGAGCCTTTGTTGGAAAAGAATTATTTTTCACCTTCCAGCTTCTTTCTCACAGGTCAGCTGGGGTAAGTCTCTCACTGTTCTATCACTAATTACATGGAAAGTGCTTGGGTGAACTATGTTCCTTGGTTCCACCAGGTCTGATCTTCATGGTTAGGATCCGCCATGCTGCTAAAATAGTAGCAAATCACCCATATTCCATCTTTAGTACATTGGCAGGAAGTAAGTTTAACACAAACGGCTTCTTCCCAGAAAACACTGTTCTGTGAAAAAGACCCCCAGGAGGATATTTCCCAATAATTACAATCTTAACTTGTTCAGTTTAGAATTAACTGTTATCTCTCCCTCTTATACATATAAACTACTCCTTGACATAACCCTCTACTTGAAGTGGCCCTGGATCTTGCATTATGACCAAAATATTAGTTAGACTAAAAAATCAAGCTATAACTGTTATATAATGATAAAAAAAAAATAAAAAACAAAATAAAAAATAAATACTACATTACTTAAAAATTGAAAACCGAAAAGAAAAAATATACAAGTAAAATAAATTGACCTAAATTCATCCAAGTAAATAACCAATCCCAATAAAGTTACCGTTAGAAAAAACAAATAAAGATAATCAACCCAAATAAACACAAATTAAAAACTGTTCCTGCCAAAATAATAGTTAGAATAAACTACAACAACCAACCCCAAAACAGAACAAATAGCTTTAATTAAATTTTCAAACCAAAACAAAACTATTAAATAAGTGATATAAACAAATTTTTACTACGTCAGTAAAAACACCGATTAAAAAATAAGTAAATAAATAAAATAAGATACAAAAAATAAAATTAAATAAAAACAAGCAAAATAATTTAACACAAATGAATAAATAAACGACTTCCGATAAAACGACCGCCATAATAGACTATCCACAATGCACCACTGACCCCTATATGTATAAATAGCCGAGAAAAATAACAGCACACGTGGCCTGATGATTGCATATAGCATGAAACAGACTGTCGCCTCTAAGTGTTGACTTCTATGTTCACTTTTATATTTTTATATATATATATATATATATATATATGATGTATTTTATATATATATATATATATATATATATATATATATATATGGAGCAATCAGATGTCTAGCAATACTGAAGAGCTGTGATAGAGCAAAACAATCTGTCTGTAGATGACAATATTTATGCTCCTGGAAAATCCAGTTGAGCTCTCTTGAGAAAAGAGTAATTTTAAAAATAGTAGCTCATACCACTATTAACGCATTACTCTTTAACTGGATTGAATTGAGCTCTCCAGGCCACTGATGTATTTTGCATAGAAAATGTTAAAATTTCCCTTCCTCTCTGCAGTGCGATGATAGCCTAGGGTTAGAATCTCTGACTGATACATCATATCATGGGATATGCTTCAGTGGTCAGAAATAACCTAGATGGTGTTCTTAATAAAATTATGAAACTTTTAGTTTAGTTCCAAGCCTTTCTTTGTCAATCATAGGATATGCTTCAGTGGTCAGTCTTATTTCTTCTGTACTTCATTCTTAAAACTAGTGAACCTTTCTTAGATTTGATGGCTTTATACTGACTTAACTGCAGAACATGTTGCTGATCTAGCAAATTTTTTTTTTTTTTTTTAAGCATTTCACCCCAAGCAAGGCGGGAAGCCACCAGAACGCAAGGGGTTACAGAAAGTTTAGAGCAAGATCAGATAAGAGTGATAGAAGAAAGGATGAGGGTAGTGAATAGATCAAGGCAACTGGAGATGTCGATTGACATTACACTTGAATAGATGGAGATTATAGCTCACAGGGAAACAGGAAAAGGGAAGGGAGTTCCACAGGCGAGAGGTGTGAGACATGAAGCTGTTAGAGTAGAAGAGATGGCTACATTTAGGAGTTTTGACAGTGAAGGGGTGAGAGCGAGATGCCTGCCTCGTAAATTTGAATAATACCTTATAAGCGCAAACTTTCTCTGACTCTCGAAACATTCATAACTGCTCAGTTTTGTATACTAATGTAAACAAAGCAATTTCTAAAGAAGTAATGGATTTTTTATTTATTTATTAATTTGATTTTTATTTATTTATTCATTTATTAGTTAGACAGTTTGTTTATTTTTTACTTGAACATTATTTTTAGTTGATACCTGTATTTGTGTAATGAGAAAAAAAATCTTTGAAAATTTGTTACTAACAGGACAGATTGAAAGCCAGAGGAAAACGATACACCTACCTGGCGAGGTTCAGTGAATAGATAGCAGAACAGCATTTTGGAAGGATAGCAAATCACAAAAGTCATGAATAGCTACAAAGTACAGGAAATTGTGGAGAACTATGATTGTCTATGTCCTGAAGGAACACGGCATATAAAAAAAGAACATTTTATTATGAACGACTGTAATTTAAACAAACATATTAAAGTACACATTCTGAACGAAATATCCAGAATCCACTGAACTTTCAACTTTTAAAACATGTGAATACAATTACATATGCAAATTACTAATGTCCCACCACAGGGCAAATGAACAACATGACAAGAGAGTTTCATAAGTTTTATACAAAACTGTTTGATTAATTGCTCTAATAACCTGATGAAAAATTTCAAGTTGAGTACAAACCCCATCATATTACACACGTATCAGTTGCATTTTATTCTTCTTATTATTTAATTTTACTAAACATCTTGTTTCTGCTCATAAACCAAGCAGAATATGAGATATTGCTGCCTCAGAAGCAATTAGCCATGCATTTGTTCATCAGAAATCTTTCCACTTTGGGAAATGAACAAAAGAATTTTAAATGCATTTTTATGGCCCACAGTGAAAAAAACAAGCAGCATTTAGCCCAACAAACCATTCAACACTGGTCCTGAATTCTCTAAAAATCCTGCAGGCAAACATTTGCCAATTCCATCACCTGCAAAGCATAGGGAATATGGGAATGCCAAACATGACAGATCAAAAATTCCTCACAGCAAGATTGCTAGAACATGCTGTAAATAAGGATATATTGAGCAATTATTTCTGACACACAAATTGGTCAGCCATTTCATGATTCAAACAAATTTATAATAAATGGTGTTCCTGCTGAAGTTATTGGCTCTGCATTTCAATTCGCCAAATGGTGAAGAAAAATAGCCATGGCCTTTATTGGAAGAGGTTGGAAAAAAAAAAAAAAGGTTTGAAAGGATTTAATTCAGCAAATTTATTTGTAACATTTTAAAACATTGATGTTTAGAATTTTTAATCATTTCATCCAAAGCAAGGTAATAAAGCCACTAAAATGCAAAGAGTACTGAGAGTAAAAGAACTTGAGAAAAATACATTAAGGATAGAGGACAATTAAAGGAATCAATGCATATATATATATATATATATATATATATATATATATATATATATATATATATACACAATTCCTTGATGAGATGCATTGACACATGTTGAAACTGCAATTTTGTAGTGATTTTGACATGTTTTACAGGTAATATCCTAAAATAAATAAATGAATATATAATATATATATATATATATATATATATATATATATATATATATATATATGCACACATACAAGGTATTGTGGTTATTTCCTTGTAATACGTTGTTCACTACATGGGATATGTAGCTGTTGTATTTGACAAATAACAAGAGCTACATGTCCCACATAGAATACATAGATGTAAACAGGCTGAGATAGATAGATATCTATCTATAGATAGATAGATAGATAGATAGATGTGAACAGGCTGATAGAGATAGAGAGATGTGAACAGGCTGATATGCAGATAGATAGATAGATTCTATTTATTATTGTAAAATACAATAATTGTGGCACATGGCCTTAAAGTGGAGGTTGAGGTTGGTCATCCTTACCTATCCTATACCTAGCTAACCCGATTCACGACCCATTCGTTCAATACAAATAACCCATCCACCAAAAGAATTCACCCTTCACCTTTTATTCCTACATATACCACAATACCACATTCAGAAAGGGACCCTAAAAATAAACCCCATGTTTTAAAATCTCTTATGTACAAAGGTTCATAAAATATATTTATATATATATATAAAAATCTGACAATGATGTGAAATGATGGGGAGGGTTCTGAATCTCAATACAAAAATTATTTTTAATAATATTTATATAAAACAGAAAGTAACAGAAAATAATTGATGTTAGTAGGCCCGTCCACCTCACAAAAATCAGAGTTGCCGCTGTATTCTGTCATCAGACAGAATCAAGAGGCTAACTTTCTAATGGAATGGGGGAGTTGAAAAATAAATGTAGGGTGTGGGGAACAAGCCAGGAATGACACTCACTCACATTAACTAGGTACACAAAAGGAGGTCTACCTTAACCAGGGGGAGGGTTCACAGGAAACCGCCCCTTTGTGACGAGAGAGGACTTAAAAAAGGAACTCAAGGATAGCCCCTTTCACGCGAACCAAACTCACTACTTTTACTCACCTGCCAACACCAAATTCTTTCTATCAGTTCTGATCTTCACTTTCAGCTGATGCTGAAAGTATATGATCAGAACCTGATGAGAATAGCGTTCCCGTCGCAAGATCCCCTCCTTTCGCGTCATCCAGATCACCATTCTTGCCAAGGGGGCGACACATTGTCACATGTGTATGTGAGATCGATGAGCACAAGCTGATTGGGAGCGATACGAACTGTCAACTCGCCAACATAGTCCCAGAAAGGGCGTACCTGAGGACAATGGTAGAAGGCATGCAAAGCTGTTTCCTCTAAACCAAGGTCACACCGGTAACAGTCGGGCAAATCCGCCCAGCCCCATCTGAAGCCCATGTCGTTGAGAGATAGCATGTTACGGATCAATTGCCAGGTAAGCAAAAACTCAGTGTTACTGAGGTAATTCGCCACTGACCCCCAAGACCAGAAAGAGTGCAACTCTTCCACTGACAAGCCGAGCCGCTCACAGAGACGATACTTCAAGACCCCCTCCACTAATTCACGATACAAGACCTTTCAAGGTTGTGAAAGGTCACTGGACCGAGGAATAGCCCTCAAGGCCGCTCGACACTTGTTGAGAAAAGTCAGCAATTTCCCGGACTTATGATGGCGCTTAGCCCAGGAAATGGGAGGAGTGATAGTAAGGCTAGGGAAGGCGTCCCTAACACTCCCCGCCAAAATCGAATCCTCTGTCAAAATGCGGCATAGGAAAGCCAACCTCGAGCCCCCATGACACGTACGTTGGATAAAAGCTTCTTTACGGACCTTCTTCTTGTGTCCACCCCACAAGAGGGTGGACAACAAGCGCTCAATCACCTTCCTATGGTCCTTGCAAAGTGGAAGTAAAGCCAAGCGGTAAAGGATGAGAGGAAAGACGTAAGTGGCATACGCCTCCGATCTACCCTTCAAGGACAACCTCCTTCAGGGCCAAGTCCGGACTGACGCTCTGACCTTTGCTTGTACTTCTGACCAATTTTGAGCCAACTAGTCAAGTTTAGATAGATAGTTTAGATAAACAGATAGATTATGAAAAAAAAGAGACAGATACATATGAACAAAAATAGATACATACAAACATGCATATACAGAAATAGATAGATAGATAGATAGATAGATAGATAGATAGATAGATAGATAGATAGGTAAAAAAAAAACACATCAAAATAGATAGATAGAAACACTGCATTAAGGATAGATAGATGTGAACAGGCTGATAGATAGATAGATAGATAGATAGATAGACTCCATAAATGCAAGTAACAAATTCCCACCTTTGTCCATCTAAGTGGTTTTCTCTTATAAATCAAGACAAAGTTTATCCAAAGCTTCTTACTTATTTACTCTGCTTGTTTGACTGCCTCCATAAAATTATTTCACATGTTTTCTTCAGAAAATTTATGCTTTCTCTATTGACTAAGGTATCAAGAAACAAAGTAAAAGCATTTGCACTTTTAATATTATTGCAACACGTTGGCTTTTACTGCATCCTGCTTAGTAATAAATTGATAAATATTACCTCAGATATTATTTTGTTTACATGGAATTGATACTCTCTATTCAGATATATATCCATATAATAATATATGATAATATTGTATCTATCTATCTATCTATCTATCTATCTATCTATCTCAATCTTCTGTCTGTCTATCTATCTATCTATCTATCTCAATCTTCTATCTATCTATCTATCTATCTATCTATCTATCTATCTATCTCAATCTTCTGTCTGTCTATCTATCTATCTATCTATCTATCTATCTATCTCAATCTTTTGTCTATCTATCTATCTATCTATTTATCTCAATCTTCTATCTATCTATCTATCTATCTATCTATCTATATATATATATATATATATATATATATGAATAGTAAATATACATTTTGTTCCTTATCATTTGGTACAACTCTGAGTTTCATGCATGTGGCAGTCATCAGGCAGAGACTTAGAACTGAATGTTGTAAAAATATATATGCATAAATATATATAATGAGAGAGATATATATTATTATATATTATATTATTTGGAAGAAAGATGTATGACAAAGTGGAAAATCTCTTTGTGTGACACGTTTTGTCCCTTAGGACTTCATGAGGCTAAGCTTGCTTACTTTGACACAACTACACATGCAGATGAACAAGAGACGCTGGGAATTTAAAATTTTTAAAATATTTTTGAAAAGATTTGTCACAACTATATCTAAAACAATAAAAGAATTAATCAATACAAAATAAAAAAAAAAAACATGTCAAAGCTTGAAGATAGAATTTACTCTATCACCGGTAAGGATTGCCAGAAAGAATATATTGGAGAAACCTCAAGAAGTTTAAATAAAAGATTATATGAACACAAAAGAAATATTTTTAATAAACAACACACAAAATGCATTGTTTGTTCACTATAATGAGGCTGACCACAATTTTGACATAAGAAGCTGCAAATAAAAAAGAAAATAGTTCATCAAAACAAAAATGTTTAAAAGCTGCTTTAATTGCTGCTCGGCCTGGGGGCTATGATCAAAGTGTAGTACGCTGCCTTTGTGAGCTTCCGAGTCGGCGTCTGTTGAACTCTCTGCATTAGCAGAGAGGAACCCGGACGAAGCTTTGCCGAAGGGCAAGGTTTCGTTCGGGGAGGTAGACAGGGCCTGAATCCGTCTAGGCGGGTTCAAAAAGACTATATTTTTGGCTGAGCCTACGGGCTCGGAGATACCCACATTAAACTGGCCTTGTGCCACATTCTATCCTCGTGGGTGGATTGATAAATACTAAGCTGCTTTAATTGCTAGTTCATCTACAGTAAATTTGCATCTTGGTTCTGACAATGTTTTACCATTCTTGGCAGATCTTCTGTTATAAGAAATGTGGGGATATTTAATAACAGAGATGAAAAAAGAAAAAAGAATCTAAATGAAATGAGCTAGATTATATATGATCAACACATTATTAAAAAAATAATAAAAGAATTAATACAAAACAAAACTAAGTTTGAAGGAGGAATTTACTCTATTAACTGTAATAATGACCACAAAGAATACATTGGAGAAACCCCAAGGAAGTTAGATAAAAGATTATATGAATAGAAAAGAGATCTGTTACAGAACACATTAACTTTATTAGTTGCTCAACATAATGAAACTGAAACTGACCATGATTTTGACATAAAAAATGCTATTCTAATTAAAAGAGAAAATAATTCACTAATACAAAAATGTTTAGAAAGTACACTAAATCATCCACAGTAAATTTGCATCCAGGCTCTTATAACATTTCACCTTTCTTGGCAGATCTTATCATAATGTGGAATATTTAATAACAAAGATGATGGAAGAAGAAAAAGTATCAAAACAAATTGAGTTAGATTATATATGCAAAACACATTATTAAAAGAACAAAACCCGAAACACAATATTGAAAGAAAAAAAATGAAAGATTTTTCAGAAATATTTTCAAAATTTAAAATTGCCAGTTATTCATGCACAAGGCAAGCAAACCTAGTCCGCTGAAGTCCGGAGGACCAAAATGCATCAGACAAAATTTTTTTCCACTTTTTGTACATCTTTCCTCAAAAACTGTTCTTGATATATAAAAAAATATTTATCATTATCCCATATTTTATATAATAAGAATATGCATCCTCTGAATAAAAAATACTGTTTAATTAAAAAAAATAGAACTTCTACTCGAATATGAGTACCCATCAAAAATAACACTTAAAAATAAATTAAAAATAATAATACGTCAGATTTAATCCATTCCCTATATATATATATATATATATATATATATATATATTAGCAGTAGAGCCCGGCGTTGCCCGGGGATGTAACAGTAAGAGATAGATCAAGTATCCACCATCATAAAGACTGAAAAATAAAATTGACAAAGATTATTGTTTAAGGTTGACGGACACGCATGTCTTAATTAGTTTTTTTTTTTTTTTTACGAATTGGTCACAAACCCAAACTCAAACAAAAACATTGTTTTCAATCGTTATGAGTCTCCCAATTGAATAGAATTTTATTATAAATAATTGTCTTGTAAATGGAATTTTTAAAGCATTCTGAATGTAAAAAATATAAAGAAAAAAGTGTGCAAGAGAATAAGAAAAACTACCTGCCAAAAAAAAAAAAAAAAAAAAAAAACTGAAGTTTTGTTTTATCGGCTGAAAAATCTAGGAAATCCGCTCCCATATTTAAAGGAACCCACACACACAAACAACCTGATGTGAGTTGTCCCCTTCCATTTTCATGATGTCTCTTAATCGTGTTTTTCAAATTGATTTTGTGCAAAACAATTATATTTTTCCCATTTTTGGTGCTGTTAGAACCACCACAAGGTAATTTTATGTAGTCCTGTGAAGTTTTGTTGAAATCGGTTTGAAAAATGTAGGAAATCCGATCCAATATATAAACGTTACAGACACACACACACACACACACACACACACAATCTGCGTTTTTATAATAAGTAAGATATTCGAATCTCACCATGGTTGGTTTGTCAGGAAGGAGACTCCCTGATGTTATCAGACTGGATCAGGCTCGATCACAGCATGCGGCAACTTTGGAAAGTGCCTGAAAACACCATGTGTTGACCCAAGCCTTGTTAGTGAAATTGGGTAGACAGAACTCATGTGGACCGTCGATAGCTGTACTAGCACAAAGTCACAAGTCATTGTGGCTGAGGGCTTGATCATGCTGGCCTTGTTCAAATTGTTGATCATGCTAGATATCACGCTCTCTCCCAGAAACTATAACTAAGCTCTGCTCAGCATAGTTGCAGTATAAACCACAGGTAGGGCTCTGTGGGTGTTGATCAAACACAAATGGTGCCTAAGCGAGCGTCTGCAACAGGGATTGGCTAGCTGCCCTAGTAGACAGGTATCCTCGAATACGAGTGACCAACTATTATATATGTATATATTAATTGGTATGACCCCATGCAAGGCAGTAAAGCCACTGAAACACAAGGGGTTACAGGGTGTGGAAGAATTAGGAACAGAAACATTAATAATGAGCGGGAAGAGGAAAGAGTAATCAGGTGGACAGTAGATAGTGATTGACATTGCATTTAAATTTTTTCAGATTAAAGTTAAAGCCGGAATGGAGTTCCACAAGTGAGAAGTGTGAGAAAAGAAACTGCTAGCATAAAATTTACACCTAGATCTAGCCAGCTCAGCTGTCAATTGAGGAGATCTCAATGCCAATCTAATACTGTGCTTAAATTCATGAAATCTAGGTACTATAGTGAAGAGCTCATCCAAGCAATTACTATGAAAGCATTTATAGAAAAGACACAGAGAAGCAACTTGGTGGGAAAATAAATGAAGCTGAGCTGCCAGATCAAGACCAATAATATTGCTGATTCTTCTTTGCATCTTATCAAGGAGCTGTTGATAAATAGCAGGTTCACGGGACCATATATGGCAGCAAAATTTTAAACATGGATGAATGGTAGACTCATAGATATGTAAGATAGATTCTGAAGAGAAAAATTGTCTCGTACAACACAGTGAACTGACTTTCTTGGCAGCTGACCTAGCAATGGGTTCAATATAGTCTTTCCACTATATGTCAGCTGAGAACATTAGCCTGAGAAGGCGCAATGAGTCACTTACCTGAAGGATAGCATCAGCCATACTGATGGAAGGCAGAAAGGGACCTCTCAGATGATTAATGGAAAAAAGTTTAGTTTTGGAGGCTTTAAAATTAACAAGTCATCTTTTGTCCCAGGTAATTACAGACAAGTGGTTGTTTTGGACATTGGCAGCCATTTTAACCTTGTCAGACTGACCAGCCTTACTACCGAGGCAGGAATAAATGGCTGTGTCCTTGGCATAGTTATCAAGCTGAGAGCTGATGTCAGTGGGAAGATCATTAATGAAAATTAAAAACAGATTAGGACCAATGATGGAGTCTAGGGTGACACCTGCATTAGTATGAAAGGATGTAGATGAGTCGACCTTCAAGATAACTTTCATTTTGCAATTTGATCGGAAAGACTGGATTCGATACAATATCAAACCAGAGGTGGGCTCTGTGGGGTTTGGGCTAGCAATTTCACTTCTGATTGTCTAGCCACTCTGGAAGACAGATGTGCTCAAAATTGAGTTACTGGCCATTTTACACACACACATACACACATACAATATTTATTATACATTTTATATATACAGAATTACAAATTTACAAATATAGAGGATTGAAATCATGCATCTGTTGTCCTCTTCCATAAATTCAATACATCAGAACACTTTATTGAATTACTTTTACTATATGGATGGTCCCAGGAGATACTCGTAGCAGTATAACTTTTTCGACAGAGTTAGATATAGACAAGAACAGTAAAATTAAAAAATAAATATTTGTCTACATCTGTTTATATATATCTGTTTATTTCACTAGCTGCAGAGATATCTATTTATGTTAATTATCTATCTATCTATCTATCTATCTATCTATCTATCTCGAATGCATTGTTTGTTTCTATCTATATATCTAAATCTATCTAGAATTCAATCTTTCTAACTTTCTATCTATCTTGAATGCTGTGTTTCTATCTATCTATCTATCTATCTATCTATCTATCTATCTATCTATCCTTAATGCAGTGTTTCTATCTATCTATTTTGATGCGTTTTTTCTATCTATCTATCTATCTATCTATCTATCTATCTATCTATCTATCTATCTATCTCAGTTCATTCTTATATATTTAAGTCTATTCATATCTATCTATCTATGTCTATTCATCTCTATTTATGTGCATATCTATCAATCTTTATATCGCAGTATGTTCATATCTATCTTAGGTACTACATCTCTGTCTATTTTGTCTATCTTATTCTATTCATATATATGTATCGTGAGAACTCTATATCTAGCTATGTAAATTTCTTCACTTATGGATAGATAGATTGAGAGATAGATCTGAATAGATTGATAGACAAAAAGATAGACAAACAAATACTGTCTATCTGTTTTTGTTCATAATCTATCAATACCGGATTAGTCCACTTATAATCTATCTATTTATCTATGCCTATGCATCTCTCTCAGGCTGACTCCATGAGCAAAATAGAAAAACATTCCAAGCAAGATCCAGACCCGCAATTCTGAAATTTTGAAATTCCAAGTTTTCAGTACAGTGATTGTTTTGGGATTTCACCGTCATCACTTCTACTGATAAAAACAATTAAAGGGACACAACTCTCCAACTTCCAATAGCTCATGTTCAAATGGAAAAAAATACTGTTCTCATATTACAGTGTTTCAAAATAAAGTTGTCCATGTTTTAAACTTTATTCTTAGAGGCCATATCCCAACATATACCATTTTGGAATAAGGCTGATTCTGGGAGAAAATTAAAAACATTCTTGGCAGGATCTTGACCAACAATCCTGGAATTCTGAATTCTCAAGTTTTCATTTCTGCAATTGTTTTTGGTGATTTTTTTTTTACATGATTTTTTGTGACAAATTTTTTTGTACAATAATTTTTAATAACTTGGAAATAACCAAAATTAATTGCGAAATCAAGCAAAAGTCCCCCATGAAACAAAAATAATTGTTTTCAGATGGAAAGTAAAATCTATCTACATTAAATTGTCTTTAAATTAAGTGACAGCAGAAGAATTATTGTTAAACTTTTAAAAGGTAAGCTTAGATATTAATGCAATACTTAAATGCAGCAATCAATTTTGAGTTCTTCTGTAGTTTATTGTTGCCTATCATATCTACTCCTCCCTACCTATTGTGACAAAGACCTAATCAAGAGCACTCTGCAAGAGCTAGCTTAAATGCCACCCGATAGGGCGGCTTTTAAGCTTGTTTTGAATATAGCCCTTGTTAGTAATACCAGTTTGGCCACCATGATCATCATCATCATCATCAACATCCCACTAACTGCCTTCAAGGTCATTATAAATATTTTGAATATTGTCCTTGTTAGTAATACCAGTTTGGTCACCATGATCATCATCATCATCATCAACATCCCACTAACTGCCTTCAATGTCATTATAAATATTTTGAATATAGCCCTTGTTAGTAATACCAGTTTGGCCACCATGACGATCATCATCATCATCAACATCCCACTGACTGCCATCAATGACATTATAAATATTTTGAATATAGCCCTTGTTAGTAATACCAGTTTGGCCATCATCATCATCATCATCATCATCAACATCCCACTGACTGCCTTCAAGGTCATTATAAATATTTTGAATACTGTCCTTGTTAGTAATACCAGTTTGGCCACCATGATCATCATCATCATCATCAACATCCCACTAACTGCCTTCAAGGTCATTATAAATATTTTGAATATTGTCCTTGTTAGTAATACCAGTTTGGTCACCATGATGATGATCATCATCAACATCCCACTGACTGCCTTCAATGTCATTATAAATATTTTGAATATTGTCCTTGTTAGTAATACCAGTTTGGCCATCATCATCATCATCATCATCATCATCAACATCCCACTAACTGCCTTCAAGGTCATTATAAATATTTTGAATATTGTCCTTGTTAGTAATACCAGTTTGGCCATCATCATCATCATCATCATCATCATCAACATCCCACTAACTGCCTTCAAGGTCATTATAAATATTTTGAATATTGTCCTTGTTAGTAATAACAGTTTGGCCGTCATCATCATCATCATCATCATCAACATCCCACTAACTGCCTTCAAGGTCATTATAAATATTTTGAATATTGTCCTTGTTAGTAATACCAGTTTGGTCACCATGATCATCATCATCATCATCATCAACATCCCACTGACTGCCTTCAATGTCATTATAAATATTTTGAATATTGTCCTTGTTAGTAATACCAGTTTGTCCACCACCATCATCATCATCATCATCATCATCATCCCACTGACTACCATCAATTTTGAATATAGCCCTGGTTAGTAATCTCAGTATGATCTCCATGACCATCAACAAAATCAACATCATTATCCCAATGGCTACATTCAATGTCATTTTGAATCTAGTCTTTGTCAATAAAGCCAGTATGGTCACCATGATCATCAGCACAATGATAATTATTATGATCATCCCAGTGGCTACCTTCAGTGTTATTATAAACATTTTGACTATAACCTTTTTCAGTAATGTCAGTACGGTCACTCTGACCATTACCACATAGTAAATGCTGAAGCTAACATATTTCCAAAACAAAAGTAGCTAAAAATAAAAGACAGCTTTTAAAACAGAACAAAACAAGGCTTGCTTAAGAATTTCACCAATCTTCTTTTATATCCTTTCTGTTCTGCATCATTCTGTGGATTCTTGGAAAAGAGTAAGACAGGAAGCATTAAAATCAAAGAATTGTATCTATTAGGTAAGAAATAAACCTGCAGGCAGCCCAATTCCTTTTTTATGTCTGTAATAATTCTGCTCTACAAGACATTGTTGTTTATTCTTCCTCTTACTGCCAATTGGCTTTTACAAACACTCAGAATTGGTCAGGTGCTGTTTCTGTCAATTGATTTTAGACAAATAGTTAAGCATAGCTTTTCCATTTCAATTCATTTTATTGCTGGAATTTTTTTTATTATATTTTTGTATTTTCATTACTTTTGCAGATATTTTTTTTAGAATACTGTTTTTCAAAAAAAAGGAAATTGTTGTTATTTCCCTCTTCTCATATTACGTTTTTAATGTTTTCTCATTTATTTTTATTTTTTTTCAAACTTGTATTTTTTATAAAAAAATTCATTGTTCATTTTTTTTTTAAACTTTTCTTTTGCTATCTATTTAGCCAAGATGAGCCTGGGACAAGGGGTGAAATAGTGGTTAAGCAGATCAATTTATATCAAGTAAGGAAGTCCTCCCTTAAAAAATCAGCATTGTAAAGCCTTGATTTTGCTGAGACTTGAATACAAACTTCTGGTACTGGTTGAAAATATGTAACTATTTCCGTCTTGAGTCAGAAAAATTCTTTTTTTTTTTTTTTCCTTTTCGACTTTTATGTTTTTTTAATTTCCTTCATTCTTTCATCTTTGCTTTTTAGTTTTTCTGTCTTTCTTTCCCATTCTTTTTTTCAGTGTTGCTATCTTTGATTAGCATTTCTTTCTATATTCTTATCTTTATGAAATATTTCTTTTTTATCATTTCATCATTTCTTCCTTTCTCTCTTTAATATTATTGGGTTGGTGCATAATTATCAGGCGTTTTTTAGGTGAGTTATTTGTTAACAAAAGTTGCTGTTTCGTTTACTTTTTTTTAATAAAAATATTATTTTATTTTCAGGTTATAAAAATACACCCTAGAATAAGCATCGAAAAATGTTATTGTTGAATTGATATATTTCTTTTTACATAATAAATATTGTTTAAAAACGCCTGATAATTATGCACCAACAATATGTTTATTGGGTTGTATCATTATCATATTTTCTAGGTGAGTTATTTGCTGATAAAAATTGCTGTTTAATAAAAATATTTTATTTTCAGGTGATAAGAAAGTGTGTCGATAATAATACGCTCCGGATTAATCGTTTAAAAATGTTATTGTTGAATTGTTATGTTTCTTTTTACATAATTACATAATAAATATTGTTTAAAAACGCCTGATAATTATGCACCAAACCAATACTAGCTTCATTTAAATTTTCTATCTTTGTTTCATCATTTCTTCTCATTCTTTTCTTTTTTTCATATTGTTATCTTTGTGTTGCATTTTCTTCGTTTCCTACTTTGATATTGGCATGGGTTGTTTAGCATTTCTTTTTTTATTTTCTTCCATTTTTCTTTTTTTCTTTATTACTGTTATCTGTTTAGCATTTCCTTTTCTCCTTTTCACTCTCTTTAATATTACAAACTTTTATTAATATTTCCTTCTTTCTTTCTTCCTTTAATATTGCTATATTTATTTAGTATTTTCCTTCTTTTTTGCTTTCTTCAACCCTGTTGTACCTTTGTTTAATATTTCCTTCTTTTATTCTTTCCTCAATTTTGTTCTCATTGTTTCTTTCTTTTTCATCTTGCTATCTGTGTTTACCATTTCTTCTTTCTTTTTTCTTTCTTTCTCTATATTGGTATGGTTGTTTAGCATTTCTGTCTTTCTTTCTTTCTTTCTTTCTTTCTTTCTTTCTTAGATTTTTCTTTTTTCCTCTTGCTGTCCTTGTTTAGCATTTCCTTCTTTCTTTCATTCTTTTTTTCATTCATTTGTTCATTCGTTCTCTCTTTCTTTTTTTCTTTGTTCTTTTTGTTTTCATCTTGCTATACTTGTTTAGCATTTCCTTCCTTCTTTCTTTCGTTCTTTCTTTCTTTTTTTCTTTCTTTCTCTATATTGGTATGGTTGTTTAGCATTTCTGTCTTTCTTTCTTTCTTTCATTCTTTCTTTCTTTCTTTCTTTCTTTCTTTCTTTCTCTATATTGGTATGGTTGTTTAGCATTTTTGTCTTTCTTTCTTTTTTCTTTCTTTCTTTCTTTCTTTCTCTATATTGATATGGTTGTTTAGCATTTTTGTCTTTCTTTCTTTCTTTCTTTCTTTCTTTCTTTCTTTCTTTCTTTCTTTCCCTATATTGGTATGGTTGTTTAGCATTTCTGTCTTTCTTTCTTTCTTTCTTTCTTTCTTTTCTTTCTTTATATTGGTATGGTTGTTTAGCATTTTTGTCTTTCTTTCTTTCTTCTTTCTTTCTTTCTTTCTTTCTTTCCCTATATTGGTATGGTTGTTTAGCATTTTTGTCTTTCTTTCTTTCTTCTTTCTTTCTTTCTTTCTTTCTTTCTCTATATTGGTATGGTTGTTTAGCATTTTTGTCTTTCTTTCTTTTTTCTTTCTTTCTTTCTTTCTCTATATTGGTATGGTTGTTTAGCATTTTTGTCTTTCTTTCTTTTTTCTTTCTTTCTTTCTTTCTCTATATTGGTATGGTTGTTTAGCATTTTTGTCTTTCTTTCTTTTTTCTTTCTTTCTTTCTTTCTTTCTCTATATTGGTATGGTTGTTTAGCATTTCTGTCTTTCTTTCTTTCTTTCTTTCTTTCTTTCTTTTTTCTTTTCTTTCTTTATATTGGTATGGTTGTTTAGCATTTTTGTCTGTCTTTCTTTCTTCTTTCTTTCTTTCTTTCTTTCTTTCTCTATATTGGTATGGTTGTTTAGCATTTCTGTCTTTCTTTCTTTCTTTCATTCTTTTTTTAATACCGTTATCTTTTTTTAGTATTTCCTCCTCCTTCTTTCTTTCTTTAATATTGTTATCCTTGTTTGAGATTTCTTTCTTTCTTTCTTCTTTTCATCTTGCTATCCTTGTCTGTCTTTCTTTCTTTGATATTGCTTTCCTTCATTAATATTTTACTCTTTCTTTATTTTTCTTTAGTATTTCTTTCTTTCTTCCTTTCTTTCTTTTACATTTTTCATTTTCTTTCTTTCTATTCTGTCACTTTCCTTCATATTCCTTTCTTTTATTATTCTCTCACTCTTTCATATTTTTTTCTTTCCTTCTACTTTCCTTTTTTCATCTTCCTTTTCCACCTTCCATTTTCCTCATTTTCTCTTTGTCTTTTCTTCTTCATTTCTATCTCTATAACTTTCATCTTTTCTTTATGGGACCAGTGCCATTTTCTCCATTGCTAACAGCTTCAAAAGAGAAAGCCTTTTAAAGACGATTAAACATGTCAGATGCTACTAGACACACTGGGATCACTGACATCAAATGGTAATCTCTTAGCAAAATCCTTCCAGATAAAGACACACATTAAGGCATTGTCTTTGCTCCACAACTCACTTGTCTTGCTAAGAGATTTATTAATAATAAACCTTGCTGCCTTTTGGCGCTAATTCCCCTGATCCTTGCATTTCTGATAAACCAACTTAGAGATATATTTCTCTAAAATCTGGCAGATAGGCATGAAGAACTCAACTTTGATTTGATGGTTTTCCACCCAAGTCAAAACGACAATGACAATAATCTTGCCAATAATTCTTTTTTGGGTGTAATAATATCTGTCGGTTTGGCAAGTTAAATCTATATTATTATCTATGTTTTCATCCCCTGTGTCATAATTATTAATTTTATCATTATCATCATCATCATTCTTATCATATTAATATCTTCCCATTGTAACATTGTGTATAAAAAAAAAGGGAAGAATTTAATGTTAAAGTTTAAAAAAAAAATCTAGGTAATAAACAGCCACACAGGTTGTTAGAAATATACTGTATTTCTGACATTAAATTTGACAGGATCAGTTAATGATCACGAGTCCTTCATGACCACCCCCTACCCCAGAAAAATAAATCGGGATATTTCGGTGCCTTTTCATTGGCCCATGAATTGACAAATCAACAATTAGTGAGAACACGAGATTTCCTGGTGAAAAAGAAGTTTCTTCATTGAAAATTTTCGAGTGAGAATGTTTCTAATGATAGCAAACATGTGGATCTTCAAGATGGTGAATTTTCTCACATACTCTACGCTCTCTCCATCACTGACAAGTAGTTGACAACATTTACATACTGGTGTACAATAAAGTAGTCAATACAGATCATATGCATTGTGCTATTTATTAAAACAAGGAAATTTCTCTTGGTGAAAAGAAGGATGATCTGATTGTTAGTTGGAAACAAAAACATTGTGATTTTGGGGTATTAGCCTGAAGAAAATCATGGAGACTAAAAACCGAACAGAACCAGTATGGCTCACTATAGCACAACAAACAAAGTCGCTCAAATGCCTGTCCAAAATATAACCAACTTGGTAGAAATTATTTTATCTAATTATGTGGAAGCCACACATCAAAGTGACTATTGTAACCAAACTGGTGCTAATGATTTTATTTATGTGGAAGTGACACATCAATGTGACTAACATAATCAAGCTGGTGTAAGTGATTTTATTTAATTATATTGAAGCCACACATCAAAATAGCTAACATAACCAGGTTGGTGCAAATGATTCTATTTAATTATGTGGAAGCCAAACATCAAAGTGACTAACATATCCAAGCTGGTGCAAATGATTTTATATAAAATGGCGAAAATTTACTCTTCACACTCTGCATATATATATATATATATATATATATATATATATATATATATATATATATATATATATATATATATATATATATATATATATATATATATATATATATATAAGTAATTCATTAGTCTAGAAGAAACCTTAACAGAATGAAGAAAGCACTGAACGTCCGTTTTGTCCTATATTTGGGACTCAGCAGTGCGCATCCACTACCGAGAATTGAAAACCGGACAGTTACATTGACAGGCAAACGTCATACCAACTGTACTAACGGGCCTTGATGACGAAGAGGTAGTGAACTAGACTCGAATTACTTAATTATCTCAAATCCTCCTTAATTTCTATCATATATATATATATATATATATATATATATATATCTTCAGATGCTGTATGTTTTTGAAACTAATTGTCTTGCCAAAGAGCTAGTAAAGACTGGGATTCTAAATATTTAAAAAAATTTTTAAAAGCAATTGTAAGCATCTACCTACATCTGGCACTTTCCCAACATTCAAGCCATTAATTTTTATTCACTATCAAATATTTGACATAACAGTAATAGAAATAAAGACTTAAAAACAATTACAAAATTACTTTTTATGTCTTTAAGCAGAAACTAATTTAGTATAGCAATGTTTAGTTTTCATATTAACCTATACTGACTAGTTTTATTTATTTAAAGTGCAGTTAAATAAAAAAAGAATAAAGGGAAAACAAACCAATTAAATAAACCAATTTATCTAAAAATACAGTCTTAACTGTAAAATCCCTTTTTCTTCCCATTTTTTCATGATACTCACTCTTTACAAAGGTCTTGTTTGATTGGTTGATTCTGTTTAGTGACATGTCAACCTCTATGGGTTATTCAAAACACACCAAACACCATGATGTTCACTGGATATTTAGTTTTCTTCACTCTCATTACATCAGAATCCTCTGTAATGTCCTCAGATTAATATCTAAACACTCTGAAATCTTTGTATTAGAGCTTCTGTCATGAATGCCAAGTAGAATAACATGCCATTTCCAAATTTCTGGCAGAGCAAATTGCATCATGGTGCTCTTTTTTTTCTTACAGATAGTGCCCGACTGATTCTACTATACTGTTCTGACAACAAAATTAAAAACCAATTATGCACATGTGTGAAATGAAACATATAAAATGGCGACAATTTACCCATCGCACCCTTTATACTAGGTCTGATCAAAAAGTATCAGGACTGGTGGTATATGACAAAAACTATAAAACATATCAATTTGGCTTTTAGTCTCCTTCAAATTATTCCTCTTCTCATTCCACACAGATTATCCATTAGCATTGCCATTGATGGAAACGTTTATAGGAACATTCGCCATAAACATTTTTGCCATAGGAAAACTTGCCTCAGGAATTTTCACCATAGAAAACTTTGCCATATAGAATTTTTGCCATAAGACAATTTTGTCGCTTTTTTTTTTATATGCGAAATACCTTGTTATCAAGTATATCTGGCTCACACTACTGTTACTTTGATTTAAACATTTTAGTAAGCCAAGTTATAAGATGTACCCAAATTTGTAGAAACTAATTGTGTCTTTGAAAAAGGAAGAAGCATTAGCAAAAAAGGAAAAGTTTTGTTTCGATTGAGGGGATGCAGTACAAATGAAGAAAATATATGTTGATATCAATGCAAGACTTCAATGGAAAATGCTTCATTACAGTCCAATGCAAAAAACACATTATTTATGAAGTATTGCTTGGAATTTGCACACATCTTAAATTATTTCTTTGTTAATTTAATATATTTTTAGTCTTTTATTTTTTAAATAAATGTCTACTTTTTAATTTCTTTTCTGATATTTGACCCTATAAAAAAAAAGACATCCATAAATACTTTGATAACAAGATACTTCACCTTTTAAATTGAACATTACTCCAAAAGGGACGTTCAAGATAAGGGTATAGAAAAAAAATGTGAAATTTTCTTACAGCAAAAATCCTATATGGCAAATTTTCCTATGGCGAAAATTCCCAAGGTGAGTTTTCCTTTGATAAAAATGTTTATGGCAAAGGACCAACAACTGCTTCACAAGATATGGTCACTGATGTAACCTCTGTGGTTTGGTTGTCCCACCACATCACAATAATATAAACACAATCATTGTTATATACAAAGGAAGTGAGTGAGAATGTTATAACTTAGTGTGTATGTGCAACAAAGTTAAAGCTCAGTCTGTGCTAAGCGGCTTCGCTCTGTGTACATCAGTTCCATAATCATAGCAACAGTCCCAATACTTTTTGATCAGACCTTGTATAAGAAATAATGCGGAGAATTAGATTTTGTTTTCTTTTTCAGGAGATTACTTCAGATACAAGGAAAAAAATGTTTTGATTTTATCAACTGCAAGTTTTTGTGGAACATGTAATTTTTAAAGAATAAATAAATCTTTTTATCAGGTCATATATAACAAACAAGGAAGATGATTACTTTTATGCTTTTTTTTTTTTTGGTGTGGGGGGAGATTTTACTTCAATTATAAGAAAAAAACATTTTAGTGTTTCTCTTCACCAGTCATTCGGTAACTGGCTTACAAAAAGTAAAATAAATAAAAATCTTGACCATATATATTGAATCACTTGCTAATCAGTCCATATCAGGCCATAATAACTTTTATAGTTTTAATGATAAATCAATATCCAGTGTTTTTTTTTTCAGCCACAACTTTTAAGTATGTATGTAATCTCATTTATAAATATATACATCACAGGCAAAAGTTTGGGGCTACTCTGCATTACTTAAAAAAATGTACCTTAAAATGAGATATTTTTGTACTTTTTTAAAATAAACATTAAAATTTCAGTACCTACAGTCTATTTACTTTTATTTTTTGGTCTTTTGCCAAACTCTTCTTACTACCAAAAATTCAAATTTGGATTCTACTGTTCACAATTCATTTTGCTAAATTATGAATATTTTGTACAAGAAACATTACATTTTGTTTTCACCATTAACTTCTCAGTAGAACAAGAAGATGAGGATGATAACAGATCTCAGTGTTTGAACCAGTGGATGAAGAGGGCTACATATGACGGACATTTTGCAGGAGGCACCACTTAAAATTATAACAGAGTCAGCGGCAGTCTGTTGCAGTTTCATAACTGGATTCTGCATGTCTCATTCCATATGTGCCGCAGAGGAAGTGTGTGGGTCACTTACTGGCAAGTTGAGGTCAACCTTAAACAAATTCTTGCCATTGGCACTTTGTTCTATTCTAATTTTTTTTTACCTTCAACCAACTCTTATAAAACCAAATGGTGATAAGGAATGGATGAAGGAAGCAGGCTTTAGTGAAATTCGAAGCTTCTTGTTCCAAACCTGCACATTAGCAGCAAATTTAGGGATCAATACTGTCATCATAAAGGAAGCAATCACCAAAGAAGAAATTAAATTCCTGGATACAAAATAAAATTGATGCCAATGACAAGGTAGACATGGACAAACAAAAATGGAATACCTTGAAAAGTGAAGGAATTTTGGGAAAAGAATAGTGTAATTAATACTCATATTTAAATAATAATAATAATAATAATAGATCCAATAGATGAAAAGATGCTGGTCTACAGAAGGATTAGCAAAATTTCCAACTATAGGTTCTAAATGTAGCTGTCTCTGTTTGAAAAAAAAATGATTGTGCCTTTACAATGGTATTTGGATATTTTTTTTAAAATTGATTTTTTAATTTTGAAGTAATCTGCCCGCAGTGGCAAAATCAAAGCATATAAGCATTGAGATGAGGGCACAAATTAAAATTTTATTCAGAGAAGTCTACTCTCAAAGACAAATTGCCAAGAAGTTAAAGATTTCTAGACATGGGGTGCAATACTTATTATAAATGCAGTCAGAAACTGGCACAAATGTTGACAGAAAAAGAACTGGAGCACAAGAAAGTGACAATTGCTGCGGAAGATAATCAATTGATTATTGAAAGCAAAAGAAATAGAAGGAAAACTGCTCCAGTGTTGAGAGCAGCTAGTGCCACTTTAAACTGTGAAAAACAAAGATCAGCAACACTCAGGGGGTGCATAGCCATCAAGAAAACCTTGTTACAGAAGGTGAATATGCAAAGAAGACATTTAAAGAGTGTCAAAATGTATTTTGACCAGACAATTCCATGTTTGAACGCTTTGGTAGTAAATAGACACCATATATGAAAGAAAATTTACACTAAGTGTATGGTCATCAATACTATTTTTCAAAAATGTTTTAAAAAGGGTCTGAAATGTTTCTAAAGTATTTAGGATGAAAGTTTAAGGCATATGGGGTTTTAACAATCAAAATAAGTACTTATAAGAACTTTTAGTTGGGGGTTATAAGTTTTTGCTGGTTCTAACTATTCGCAGATGGTTCTGGTCCCTAACCCCTATGAATACAGGGTACTTACTGTAAATAATTAGATTTGTTTTTTTACTGGCATTTATTCAAAAGTTTATTTTATTAACACATCTAAAGACTCTATAATTTCATTATATTATTATTATTAAACAAAATGATTGATGTGTAGTGGGCCATTTGTATGCATTGTGAGAGAAACATGTGCATCTCCTGAAATAGCCCACTACAAACATGGCGGACTCTCCCAAAGTATGAGCCCACCAACAGAAATGAAAAATGAAAAATGTGAAGAAATCAGCAAGGACTGGAATATCTATGTACAAACATGTATATGTTTATTAACATACAATAAGGGTTACAACTGACAGAGATGATAATTAGTGTGTATGAATGAATGTAGAAAGTTTGTGGTCAAAGTATGTGTAAGTGAATATGAATGTTTGTATGCATGTGTAAGTGAATATGAATGTTTGTATGCATGTGTAAGTGAATATGAATGTTCGTATGTATGTGTAAGTGAATATGAATGTTCGTATGTATGTGTAAGTGAATATGAATGTTTGTATGTATGTGTAAGTGAATATGAATGTTCGTATGTATCTGTGTGCATGCAATGTTCATGCATGTTTCCCAAAGGAAATGCATAATGCCCCCCCACACACACACACAAAGGGGAAAATGCAAATCTTCTCCAGAGATTTACCTCATGGTATATCAGCTGAAAAGTGAGAAGAAAAGACAAGATGATTTCTTGCCAAGTATACATCATCAGTTGAGAGCGTCCCCAAGTAGTGGTTTCAAAATGAGGAAATAAAGAGGAGGTAATTCTGACAAATGTAACTCTTCCAATATTTTGCAACACTTCAAGAAGTGCATGATTTAAAAAATAAATGGAAAAAACAGTGTTTAACAATGTTTAACAATACGTCAGTATGTCTGTGTTCTTCAAATTATGTTTAAAAATTGTATACAAGTCTAAAAAATATTATAAAAACACAAGCCTTTGTAAAAACATCACTTGTCTTGAGAAAAATGATTGTACTGCTAATCAATGCAACAAAGCAAATGAAGCGTAGCCAACATGAAAGGAATGCAACTGAAATGTGAATAACATGACGGGGTTTGTACTCATCTTGAACTTTTCCACAATTAAACAGTTTAGTAAAAATCTTATGAAGTTCTCCTGTTATTTTGTTCATTCTTTGAGGAATTTGATTTGTAATTATCTTCACACATTTTAATAGTTTAAGTTTGGTAGATTCATAATGTGTACCTTAAAGCAGTGCTTTGCAAAGTGGTGGTCCGCATACCAACACCAGACCATGAACCATCAGCTACCAGTATGCGGCTAGTGTCCAGGCCATGTTAAAGAATTGTTTGTAAAGATTAAGGTTATATAATTTTTGTTTTCTAGTTAATAAACTGCGTATATTTTTTTTATTACTTTTTATGTTTTGATATTGAATTATTTTTTACAAAATAAATGGAAGATAAAAAATAGTCAACTTTTATTAAATTCCTTATATATATCGTTTCTGGTATAAATTAATATTACCACCAGATATTACAGGTACATAACACAATGAGAAAAAAAATGCTGGTCTGCCATATAAAGGAATTCGAGAAACACTGCCTTAAAGTATTTTATTGAAATTGCAGTTGTTCTTGATAAAAGGAGTTGTTGTGTTTGCCATCATACTTGTAGCCATTAAATCTTTTGTTTAATTTTTCAATGATGTAACACACATGAATCAAGTCATGTTTGGTACATTGGGAAGCAAATATAAAATTGCCACCTTCGGAAGAAATCATGTTTTATTATTATTGTTATTTGATTTCCTTTGATTTCTGGCATGTACACATTTCTTTCCGGGTCCTGCCCAGAGACCTAAGGTTAGAAATGGCATCATGACATTTTCCACTGACCAATTAAAAAAAAAAAGAACACAAGCATATTTTACATTGATAAAACCCTTCGTAAGGTGTGGGCTGTACTCGTGAGAACAATTTTTTGTATTTCTTAAAGGCATGGGTTTCCAGGAATCCCTTCAATTAGTCTACTGGAATCTTTTCCAATATTATTATTATTATTATTATTATTATATTTCCTTTGATTTCTGGTGTATATACATTTCTTTCCGGGTCCTTCCCAGAGACCTAAGGTTCGAAATGGAATCATGACATTTTCCACTGACCAACTACAAAAAAAAAACACATATTTTACATAGATAAAGCCCTTCATAAGGTGTGGGCTGTACTCGTGAGAACAATTTTTTGTATTTCTTTAAGACATGGGCTTCCAGGAATACCTTCAATTATTCTACTGGAGTCTTTTCCAATCAATCCGAGGGTTCCAACTACAACAGGGATTGTTGATGTTCCTATGTGCTACATTTTTGAGATTTCGATTTCAAGGTTCTTGTATTTTGATTATTATTATTATTATTATTATTATTATTATTATTATTATTTCCTTTGATTTCTGTTGTAGACCCATTTGCTTCTGGATCCCAAATAGAGACCTAATGTTAGAAATGGCATCATGACTTTTCTCACTGAACATTTTAAACAAAAAAAAGAAAATCTAAGATCACACACATTTTATATAGATAAAGCCCTTCATAAGGTGTGAGCTGTACCTATGAATACAATTTCTTTTGTTTGTCTTGGGTAGGAAGATAAACTACATCCAGCAGCAAGGCCTCTGAAGGGGAGGTTTTGAGGAACGTGGAACCACCTTTTTTTTACTATAAAAATGTATTTTTATATTTTTTAATGAAGCATTGATTGTCATTTTTCTATAAAAATGTTTAGTTGGTCATTTTATTATAAAAATATCCTGTCGATTTTTATTTTGGGGTTCACTATTTGTCCATAGCTGGGACCCTTACAGGTGCTACCATCCCAGGTCAGGGTGGACCTGGGAACATCAGCAATTAAGAGGTGGTTTCACACTCCTCAAAACCTCCTGATCAGAGGCCTTGCTGCTGGGCATAGTTTATTGTCTTACCCAGGACACTGATGTAGTTTATCATCATACACAGGACAGCCCATAGAGGTGCTGATATGCTGCTAAACAAAATCAGATAACAGCCTTTTTTTTTATTTCTTTATGTCAATAAGAAAGTACATTATTATTATTAGTAGTAGTATTATATTAGGTTTATTCATAAATAATTTCTATTCTGGCTTAACAACTTTATTCTTCAAGAAATAAAGTACAATTATCTTTTACTTGCTTCTATATTCACCTTTATTTGCAATGATTTGTTGCTACTTATCAGGGAGCTCTTCAATAACTTTTGAGTAAATTTCACCAGTCTTGATATGATCAAAAAAAAATTAATTGGTTGGTACAAGGTCAGGTGAATATGGGGGATAGTGATAGAACAGACTATGTTCCTAAAATTTGTTATTCTTACTATATGAAGACTGGTACTGTCATAGACAAGAAAGACATTTTACCTTTATAGACATGTTGCAGCTGCTGGACGTATAAATGAACATATAGGGTTTCATTGAATTTTAAGAACTCTAAAGGAATAATACCATGACAATCCTACCATGCACAATATTAACTTTATTCCATGGAGCTCAGCTTTTGGACTAGTTTCTGGGAATTTATCCTTGTCAATCCACTGCTATTTGTATTATCCTCTTAATAAAGTCCAAATTTATTCTTATAGTCATATACTAGCAGCATGGCTCGGCGTTGCCCGGCATTGCCCGTGCTTGATTCAAAAATCTTACAACTCATACAGCAATCGCTATCACTTGACTTAAAATATTTTTGCCTTTCCTTGCCTTTAAACGAGTGCCCTTTGCCGTGCTGATGTTGCTACATGCCTTACTTCTTGCCTATCTCACATTGCGAATTTTTTCTAAGCTCTATACTACACATTAAATCTCTTACGAAAAAGAACTAAACAAAATGAACACAAAATGGTCAGCTTTAAAAAAGGACTCGTAACTGGAAAAACTGAATGAAAAAAGAATGTTAACAACAAATACTTTTTCACACCCATCCCAGTTCTGCAGAATCAGAATCAACGTTGAGTTTAAGCAAGTAAATGAGCCAATTGGAGTAAAGTGCCATGCAGATTTAAATTTTTCCCACTTGTGATGAATGCAGCTATTGATTTTTTTTTGCATGCTAGCTTGCTAGTTAACATTCGTGGCACCCTGCTATTGGCTCTCACTCTGGCCAGTAGAAAAATGGCCGCAAACTACATGAAAACTGCTGTAGAAGCATAAAAAAAATGATTATTTCCACTATCGATAGGAGTTGGGAAATACAAAGTCAGTCTTGGCCTTTCCACTAACTTGGAGCATGTGCATGTAAATTTTGGTGCAAATCCATTGAAAATTGTGGCCGTGCATTCATTACACACATACATACACATCCTGCCTTTTATAGATAGAGATGATTAGTAGTTAGGATAAGACATTGGTCATTATAGTTGTACCTAAAGAATTACATATGAATTTCTATATTTGATGGCTTATATGATACTCTTCCCATTCATTTAATATTACAGTATTATGGGGTTATAAATGCCTAAGTTGTGAAGACATGGTAAAGAGATTGACCCAAACATATCACTGTATTCTTTACACAAAACAACATATTCTGACTTAGCATTCTTACTTCAGACATCAGAATACCTCAGAGTCTCTATGAAGTTCTAACTAGTCCCCATATGTACAAATGAGGTAGGGGATAAAATAACTTGTGAAATTAAACCCAAAGAGGAAAGCTCATCAGAACAATTACCATGAAAGTATTTATAGAAAAGGCACAGGGATGTTATATTATGGTGGTTAGAAAGTGACTAAAGCTGAGATTATTTACATTATTCGGACTATTGTCCTTATCTTTGTTGCCATATTTATTACAATGTTTCGGCCATTGTACACTCTGGCCTTCTTCAGATGTTTGATAGATGTCAGTTATAAGTTATCTCCTGTTAATTTCCCTCTGAAAGTTCTCCACTGTCTTAACCGGGTATTGAACTTACACTCTTTAGGTCCTGTCACTGGATCTAATCAACACCTTTAGCCACTGTGCCATGTGTCCACATAACTAACTGACCCTTGGAAAAGGTATGAATCTCCTTCTTCTCCCCTCAGCTATGGATAAATAGCAGGACAGGTCGAGTTTTATAGCTTTGGATGGTGACTGATCTCTCCTCTTAACTAGCTCTAACAGCTCATTGAAGGAAAAACTGGTTCTTCACATTCAATGCCTCAGAAACTGAACATGTGATATTCCATCATCACTAAAAAGATGTTGAATTTTTGTCTATCAATATGAATGGGAGGCAGCTTTTGGAACTTAAGCACAAAACAAATAATCTAACCAAATAAACAACCACCAAAATTTTTAAATCCCTTTTCAATAAGCAAGTCACATTCCATGCCTCAAAAACAAAACTAGTGACATTCCAACATTGCTGATCAGACTCAAAACTTTCATCAATTGCAATGAACAGATGTTACCTCAGGGAGGCCCCATGCCTTGTGCACCTATTAGGATTTAAAATCAACCCAGTCCTCAAGAAGAACTCATACATACAATCCATTACTAAAGATGCTGGAAAAATGGTTGGCCTGTCTACCACTCCAGTAAGTACCTGACACTTCCTGATATCTTCAACCTTTACAAGAGCCAGAACAGGCCAAAAATGGAGTACTGCATACAGGAGTTACCCAGTCTTCTCATTCAACTCTTAATAGGGTCCAAAAGTGTCTTCGCACCTTGTGAATGATGAATTATTTTCCACCTTGCAATCTCTTTCTCACAGACAAAATGTTGCAAATTTCTTATTGCTTTATCGTTATTTCCATGGAAACTGTTCAGATAAACTACTTTCCTTAGTTTTACCAGTTCTAAGCTTCATGGCTAAGACCCAATCTCCATGCACATTGCAGCAAACCACACTCATACTCTTCAGATTCCAATAGTGAGATGTAACTTCCATCCAAGCAGATTCTTCCCACAAACCACTGCTTTGTGGAACTACTGTATCTACTATAAAATGTATGTTGGTAATTCTACCCTATCAACTATAAAATGTATTGTTGGTCATTTTGCTATAAAATGTATTGTGGTAATTTTACTATATCTATATAAAATGTATTGTGGTCATTCTACTATATCTACTATAAAATGTATTGTTGGTCATTTTGCTATAAAATGTATTGTTGGTAATTCTACTATATCTACTATAAAATGTATTGTTGGTCATTCTACTATATTTACAATAAAATGTATTGTTGATCATTCTACTATATCTACTATAAAATGTATTGTTGGTCATTCAACTATATCTACTATAAAATGTATTGTTGGTCATTCTACTATAACTACTATAAAATGTATTGTTGGTAATTCTACTATATCTACTATAAAATGTATTGTTGGTAATTCTTCAATATCTACTATAAAATGTATAGTTGATGATTTTGCTATAAAATTTATTGTTGGTAATTCTACTATATCTACTATAAAATGTATTGTTGGTCATTCTACAGTATCTACTATAAAATGTATTGTTGGTAATTCTCCTATAAAATGTATTGTTGGTCATTCTACTATATCTACTATGAAATGTATTTTTGATCATTCTACTGTATCTACTATAATATGTATTGTTGGTAATTCTAACATAAAATGTATTGTTGATCATTCTACTATATCTACTATAAAATGTATTGTTTGTAATTCTACTATATCTACTATAAAATGTATTGTTGGTCATTCTACTATGGCTACTATGAAATGTATTGTTGGTAATTCTACTATATCTATTATATATACATTTTGGTCATTTTGCTATAAAATGTATTGTTGGAATTCTACTATATCTACTAAAAAATGTATTGTTGGTCATTCTAGTATATCTACTATAAAATGTATTGTTGGTCATTTTGCTATAAAATGTATTGTTGGTCATTCTACTATATCTACTATAAAATGAATTGTTGGTAATTCTACTATATCTACTATAAAATGTATTGTTGGTCATTCAACTATATCTACTATAAAATGTATTGTTGGTCATTCTACTATATTTACTATAAAATGTATTGTTGGTAATGCTACTATATTTACTATAAAATGTATTGTTGGTCATTCTACTATGTCTACTATAAAATGTATTGTTGGTAATTATACTGTATCTACTATAATATGTATTGGTGGGCATTCTACTATATTTACTATGAAATGTATTGTTGATAATTCTACTATATCTACTATAAAATGTATTGTTGGTCATTCTACTATATTTACTATGAAATGTATTGTTGATAATTCTACTATATCTACTATATCTACTATATTGTTGGTAATTATACTATATCTACTATAAAATGTATTGTTGTTGATTTTACTATAAATTTATTCTTGGTAATTCTACTATATCTGCTATAAAATATATTGTTGGTCATTTTGCTATAAAATGTATTGTTGGTCATTCTACTATATCTACTATAAAATGTATTGTTGGTCATTTTGCTATAAAATGTATTCTTGGTAATTTTACTATAAATATGTATCATTGGTAATTTTTTTATATAAAAATGTATTGCTGGTATTTTTACTATAAAAATGTATATTCGTACTTTCAGAATAAAGGTATGGTTTTATAAATATATATTTTGTAGATCATAAAATGTTTTGTCGGTCATTTTAGTATAAAAATGTATTTTCATATTTTTTTGATGTTGCACTGATTATCATTTTACTATAATAGAATGTAATGCTGGTCATTTTTTTATAAAAATGTGCTGTTGATTTTTGTTTAGGGATTCACCATTTGACCATAGCTAGGACCCTAACAGGTGCTACTTGGAAGCAATGACAATTAAATGTGGTTCTATGTTCCCAAAACTTCTCATCTCCCTATCAGTGGTCTTACTGCTGGATGTAGTTTTATACCAAGGACTAGACATCTAAGAAGATGGTTCCCCAAACAATACAATATGTTCAAGTCCTTCCTGTATATCCTCATAAACTGTGCCTATTACTCTGTAACCCTCTATCTTGATTGGCTCTTAAGTCTTTTACAAGTTGAACATCACTGTAAATAAAAGCTAATAAGTGTGGGCATTTTTATGTGGCCATTTCTATCTACTTACTGCTTTTGTCCATCTAGAGACTTTACTTAAATACTCATCAAAGGGATCATGCAGCTCATTTCTCTTGGTAGTAATATAAACTCCACAAAAATGACATAAATATCTACATTGCATTGTTATTGTTGTAATATAACTATGGACAATAATGCGTATGCCCATATTCACATAAATACAGTAGTAAATACTGTATGTTGGTCTGCAGTTGGAGATTCATTTCCAGCTGTGCTGGCTAAAATCTCTGCTTCCAGGCAGAGAGGATCCACAGACAAGGCTATGTTGAAGGGCAGAATCTCATCCCAGGGAACAGCTACCCTACCCTATTTTATACGGCGTCTATGAGGAATTTTTGGCCGAGCGTACGGACTTGGATAGCTCACATAAAATTCGGCATTGTGCAGCATCAGACTGCATAGGGAAGTTGGTAGCTATCCTGCAGTTAGAGATTCATTGTAGAATTCACTTGATTCACTTCTAGCAGTTGACTACTTCTTCTATACGCCACTGGTGAATCTTATATGTGTTGTTCTTGTTCTAAGTATTATCGTTCATTACCAACCTTTGTGTGATTATTCTATTCAGTAACCTTCCCAGATTACAACAGTTATCAACAACTGAGAAATCAAATTTACCTATCAACATGAAAATACTTCTTCTAAGTAACTGCCATACCAGTATTATTGTATGGAAGTATGGTAGAGACATCAACGAAAGAATGAAGGGTAAGTCCATGTCAAATCATCCAGCAAAAAAAAAAAACATGTCAAGAACTTCTTAAATCAAGATATTATTTCAAAAAAATTATTTCTATTCCACTCTGATCGTTATGGACACTATTTAATGTCTAAACAGGAACACTTAAAACATAAAAGTGAAAAATTTTAACTAATGTTTTCGCTTCTATTCTGAGCAAACTAAGAAATAACCAAACTATCTTTTTTGTACAAATAATGTTCAATAATATATAAAATGATAGTAAAAAAGTTTTTTGTAATAGATGTACTGCCACATGTGGATTCTCCCTCCTATTGATCTTGCTATGAAAAAATCAGAAATCATTAATAACTTAAAAGGGATTAATTTTGATTTTTTTTTAATAGCATTTTTGGATTCCTCAGGCCAAAAATCTTTTCTGAGCGAATTTTTAGGAGTAGGGAAGCTCTTGAACTAATTTTAAAGAGAAAAATAGATTATGAAATGTTGTTATTTTTTGTGCAATCCCAAAACTGGGAAAACTAAAAATTGATGTAAATCAGACAATTTTCGGGGATTGTCTTACTTTAACATTGTCAGCACATGGACAAAATTTCAAAATTTCAGAAAAAATTGAAGTAGCAAGGGTGACATACCCTGGATGATTTGACTTGGAATGACCCTGAAATTAAATTAGATGGTCCATATATTACAGATTTGAATCAATCCACAACAAAGAAAAAGGCAAGAAAGATTTTTAAATTTAAAATATTTTTATTTTTGTGTTTTTACAACAAAATTTTTCTCAGCATATACGAGTGTTCAAGTTCTTGTGAGCAGTGGTTTGTTAAGATGATAAGAAATATGATTTCTTCACATGCATGTGTGAAAAAGAGGCAAGGGAAAAAGTGAGGTGGAAAGTGTAAGTGTCATGTAGCTGGATGAGGAACAGTGTAAATATCATGTAGCTTGGTGAGAAAGATGGGTGAATGTCACATAGGTTGGTGGGGAAGGGTGCAAGTGTCATGTAGCTTGATGAGGAAGACTGTATATGTCACATAGCTTGCTGAGGAAGATGGCTGAATGAGTAAAGAAATCTCTTTCAAGCCATGTCATAAACTTATGCTACTTGTACTCATTTCTATCTACTTACTGCTTTTGTTCATTTAGAGACTTTACTTAAATACTCATCAAAGGGATCATAAAGCATGTTTTGTATTGATGGCAGGAACATGAGCCATTGGTTGAAAAATACTAAACGGTTATTTTCAAAGAATTAATTTATTAACCAGAAGAATGTGTGGATCCTCCGACTCGGAAACAATTTTTTGACACTTGATTGACTGTCTTAGTGTTTATTTTCATCTTCACTCTACACATATACAAGGATGTTGCTTGTTGATCTAAATCTAACCTAGAGATAGCATGCAACAAAAAAGAAAGCCATCTTTACTGCCATCTACTTCCTATCTTACAGGTCATTCAAGAAAGAACTTTTAGGGCAATCTTAGAGAAATATGGATGAGATTCTCAGAGATATGCTTGGTGGCACCAATATTGGTCATCCTTTCAAAACATCCATTCAATAATTGCATGAAGATATAAGAGGCAAACCAGAAGACCTGCCAGGTACAATGAATGTCCATGAAGACTGAAGAGTAAGAGTCAGGTGATTCCATGCAACCAGTACAATGAGAGAGAGAGAGCGGGGAGCAAATAAGAGAAAGAGGAGAGAGGAGGAAAGAGAGAATAAGTGAAGGGGGAGAGAAAAGGAGAGGGTGGAAGAGAGAGAAAGGGAGAGAGAGGGGGAATGAGAGAAAAGGAAAGAGAGAGAAAATGAGTGTTAGAATTTCACAGTGACTGATAACTTATTCTGCTTTCTACATGTCATCAATGATCTGAATTCAAAATGAAATTTCTCTTTGAAATACATCACAAATAAATTACATTTTTTAATCTCTTTTTTTTTTCTATGAATTTATTGTAAATGTTTTATATATATACTTTCAGGAAAGACTATAATATCTTCATTTTTTTTTTCTTGTTTTGATAAAGCACAAAAACGCTTTTCTTACAAAAGGAATTATCGAATGGTAATTTTGAAATTCATGCTCTACTCGTTTCCAGACTCTTGGTGGAAAATAAATAGTTAAAAAAAAAAAAACATTCAAGATGAAATGAGTGAGAGTCAGTCATGCAGAGAAATGGAAGGAAATGAGTTATTTTTATAAAATTTATTACTTCCCTTCAGGGTTTCCATACTTTTGCAATTTGCAAACACTAATCCTGTCACACCACCTCATTCACAACCCAAAAATAGTCAGAAAAGAAAACATGGAAAAAAATAAATAAAATAATTGAGATTTTTATCATTCATATCCACAAGTAATTTTTCCCAATGTTTTCTTTCTTTCTTTCTTTTACTTATCTCCTAATATATATATATATATATATATATATATATATATATATATATATATATATATATGTATGTATATATATGTGTGTGTGTATGTATATATATATATATATATATATATATATATGCATATATGTGTGTGTATATATGTGTTTATATATATATATGTATATATATAAGTGTGTGTATATATATATATATATATATATATATATATATAGATGTAGATATTACTCATATATATATATATATATATATATACACACACAGATAGATATAGATATTATTCATATCCACAAGTTATTTTTTCACAATCATTTCTTTATTTTTTTTACTTATCTACTGAAATATATATATATATATATATATATACATATATATATGTGCGTGTGTGTGTGTGTGTGTGTGTTGTGGTGAGATGAGTATCAACTCAATTTTCCTATCTAACTTAATTTCTTTTTTGTTTTTGCTTTGTAGGGGCTTGTTTTTTTTAGCTTTTATTTTCTAAAGCTAATTATTTCAGTCTGAAGACAAATCGATAATCGTTTTATCAGGTTTTGGGTGGCAGCAAGAGGAAAGAAATTACCTAGGAGAAGAAGGGAAAAAAAATCTGTGTATTTTAGAAGAATTATCAAACAAACAAGTATATATTTTCATTTGTACATAGCTTACTAATTTAATATCTTCAGACCTAAAATTCTATCTTTTCCCAGAATTTGTGTCTCTGTTCATTTCCAGTTTCCATCTTAATAGTTTGCTGTTCAGTTTAGAGAAGCAATCTGAAAGTGCTTTCTTCACTCTGTATCAACCACAATGCCTTTCTCTTTTCTGGCTATCTGAGCCACTTTCATATAAATGCATACTTACAGTCATATTTACATGTGTGTGTGTGTATATATATATATATATATATATATATAGGGTGACCCAAAAATGAGAACTTTTTAACAATCCAATAAAACCAATAGTGATGGAAGAAAAATATTTTATTCATAGAAATTGAAACCTTAAAACATGCCATTTAAGAAACAATGATGGAATTTTCATTTTTTAAAAATTACGTCAGGTAGATGGCATCCTCCTGTACGAATGCATTTTTGAAATCTGCTGTTGAGATTCCTCATTGACTGCTGACTTCCATCTTGAATTCTAAATGGCGAAATGTTTACTTGCTCAAGATCACTGTTTCGCAGTGTTGCCCCTTGCTCATGTCTAGCAATACGCACTTCAAAAATTCCCGTTTTTTTGGGTTACCCTGTATATATGTCTGTGTGTGTGTGTGTAAATTTTCATATTTAACTAAAGATCTGTAAAAGACAAAAAGAAAACTTATCTTAGACGAATCGTGTTATCCTTTCATGAGCTTTATCAAATGTAAGGATTTTATTTTGGCACAAGTATTTATAAACAAAAGTAAAAACGTCCTTAGTTTCTCAACATTTTAAATTTAAGAACACTCATAACTTCTAACTGAATATATATATATATATATATATATATATATATATATATATATGAATAAAAATATATACGGAAAAAACAAACAAAATCCTTATATACAATTTATACTGTTTTAATGTTAATATATTTGTTTGGACGTTTGGTCTAATAAACCATCTTCAGGACATATTCATAAATTATAACATTATCAATAAAACATGACAAAGAATATGTACATAAAAACAAGACTTATCAAACAGATAAATGAAAGTTTTATAAGATCAGACTCCCGTATATTATATTAACAGTTATTTGTTTGATAATCTGTATTATAAGGATTTTGTTTGTTAAAACGCATATATATAAGGATTTTTTCATACTGTCGGATCTATATCCATATATTTGCTTACATATATATATATATATATATATATATATATATATATATATATATATATATACCAGGTGTAACAGCAAAATTGTCCAAATCATGTAACAGTAAAATTGTTCGATTGTTAGATTAAGCTTTAAACCATTGTATCTTAGAAATGGTTAAAGATATTTTACTGGAATTCGCCAAGGTTTTTATAACACTTTTAGAACTCTACTTTGGGCAATAAGAATGTATTTAGCGCTAAGTTGAAATGATGTTTGTGACCTCCTGATCCCGTTTTCCTCTCTACTGTTCCCTCTCCATTCTCTTTATGGTTCTTGAATGGACATGAAGATGGAAGCCAGAGTATAAATATTGGTACCATTGCTGAAGGCCTGAATGATCTTTTTTCCCCTCACTATTGCTCAGTTGGGAAGACTTAGTGGGTCTGACATAAAATGATTTTAATCTGTTCTCTTTCTAGCTGAATAACTCAAAAGGTTTTTCAGTGATTCTTATGAAAAATGGTGTCAAGATGGCTAAACACCTTATAGGAAAACCTGGGAAAAAAGAAACACATTTAGTTTAGTGGTTTTTTAGATATTAAACCCTGGAAAGTAATTCCTCTTTTATAAAAGTATCATTAAGCACTAATAATAAAAAGAAAAATCCAACACTCAATAAGATTGACTAAGAACACACCCAAATCATGCTGACCGTGTTTGGAAAATAAAACATTCCTTTAACTTCAGATACGTACATAAAAAAAATGACATGTTTAGTTAGAAATAGAAAATAAAAATTATCCTCGATAATGGCTAAAAGAATAGCCAAAAGTGCTCGAAAATGCAGAACTTTTTGACAGTTTTTATACATTTTGTGTCAAAAAAAAACCATGTATGAACACAAGAAAAATTAAATAAAAATCTTAATCGCAGTGCCTTGTCAATCATCTTTAAGATAACTTATATACATGTATATATTTAGGCAGCATAGTGTGTTTACTTATTTTCATACTGACCCTTTCCAGTTCTCTAATTAGTTTCTTGATGTTAAGATGAAATCATCAAGGAAGGCGCCTTTCAAAAGGCTTATCTGCTTAGGTAATAGTCTGAAACATAAATAAAGCAATTTCTAAAGAACTAATGGATTTTATTTTTTAATCTAACATATTTTTTGTTGTAGAGTGTTTTCACAGTGAAGGCTTGTATTTCACTAAGTCAGTCCTGAAAAGGTTCAACATACAAAACGTGAGGAATTTAATATAATAGGTAATGATGCAGAGAAATCTAGTGGTGGTCGCTGATACTCTTAATGTCCGACATCGACTGACTGACCAACTGCCTGAGCGACTTCGCGACTGCTACTACTACTACTACTTATTATATGTGGGAGAGTCTATTAACTATAGAATAGGTGTGTTCCAGTATAACATTTTTATTGTTTCAATTGGGAATATATGTATTTGAGTAGATGTTTTCTTTATTTTAAACTATATTTATTTTGTCTACTGGTTTGAACATTCAAGAAAACCTATTAAAAAACCTATTGAAAATCTACATCCCCCTTTGCAGGAGAAACCACCATCTGATCCAGTGTCCTTATACAGTCGAGCCAGATCTTATTTGCCTTTAAAATACACTCACTCGTTTTTCTCAAAATGCTTATCTGTTTCATGTCATAAAGAAAGGTTCTATTTTTCCTGACTCTTTCGATTTATTTATTTGACTTACATCATTTATTTTCTTATGCACATTTATTATATATTATATATACACAATTATAATTAACTAATACACACACATACACACATACATACATATATATATATATATATATATATATATATATATATATATATATATATATATATAAATATATATATATGTGAAAAATTTATAGAAAATAGGAAGAACTGGTTAGGTAAATAATCCAAAGTCCCTTAGTATTTTAGTTATTATTTTTTAAAAATAGTGCTCGATACAAAAGTAGAGCATAAATATAATTATTTATTTAAAAATATGATTCAAAATGCTACATAAGAAGTCTCATGTTTCAAAACAAGAGCCGAAAACTTCAATATAATTATTTAAATTAAATTGAGTTAAAATAAGCTCTGTTCCATCTTCAAGTGAAATTTTTTTTGAAATAACATATATCTGAAATTTACGTGTTTTAAAAATTGAAATCAAAATTTCCATGGTAACAGCTAGGGCGAATTGTTTAAGTTGGGTAGGCGGGTGTTGGGTGTTAATAATAAGTATCAGTATAGAGTTACTTTCGTAGATGTCAAGTCAGGGAAAGGTGGGGGTGTCTAAATTTTAAACGGAAGATGTATTAACCCTCGTCTAGTTTGCATGTCTATGGAGAGTTATCAAATTTTTTTATTTTTTATTTTTTTTATTATTTTATTTTTTTTATGAAAAGATGGAACAGAGCTTATTTTAGCTCAATTTAATTTAAATAATTATATTGAAGTTTTCGGCTCTTGTTTTGAAACATGAGACTTCTTATGTAGCGTTTTGGAATCATATTTTTAAATAAATAATTATATATATATATATATATATATATATATATATATATATATATTCATTCCAAATTATAACATATGCATGTTATAACATTACTACAAAAATTAAAATTTTATTTCAACACAACTGGTGTCTTATCAAGTGATGGTGTTGATTTCAAAATAAAGGGTTTTAAGAGTTCAAAAACCAACCAAATCCCCTCAGTAGGGGAATCATTTTTACATAACCTATGATGACCAATCAGAATACAAGTGTATGGTAATTTAAAATAATGTGACAGTATACCCGAAGTACAATCTATTAGGGCATTAAAGTTAAGATTAGATTAAATTAGAAATCAATATAACAAATAAAGTTTTAATTTCACAGTTAAATTTAAAATTAAAAATATATATTACAAATGTAAAATTCTACATTTAACCAAGCATCAAGTTTAATATTATTACAAAATTATTCAGAAATGAGACGAGGGGAAAAAATAAATTTTATTGTTTTTAATGAAGTGCCAGTTTATCTTATCTATATTTATTTCAATGCTGATGTAAGAAGCGTCTATGATCACGACACATTTGATACATGAAAGTCTGAATTCAAATAAGGAGGTAGATAGGGAAGGGAATTTTCACCAGTAGTGTAGAAACAAGATTAAAATTTTTGTAGTGATGTTATAACATGCGTATATCATAATTTTGAATAAATATTATTTGCTCTCCTCTGTATTGAGCACTCTTTTAAGCATAGGGTTTTTAGATTGGAATTTTATTCCATCTGTACCAAACCTGTACATATATATATATATATGTTTGTGTGTCTACAGGGTGATTGAAAAGTAACTCCCTATTTTATATATGAGTGGCCAGTCCTGACTTAATACCCTGTGACATTTTTCTTTGGGATTGGTTAAAGGAGCAAGGGTACCAAACCAAAACTTTTTAAGAACTTGAAGACTGAATATAAGAAGTTATGTATTCCATACTACAAGAGATCCTGCTGAAATCAGTTGACACAATCGCTGGGGGGGGGGTCTTGTGAAGCTGATAGCAAAATCTGGTGCCTATATCAAATTTTAAATAAAACCTGATGCCAAGCGCTTTTCTCTTATATCCATTTATAGTTAATAAATAAATTATAAGTATTTTAAAATGGGGAGTTACTTTTCAACCACCCTATATATATATATATATATATATATATATATGTGTGTGTGTGTGTTTATGTGTGCATTTATATATATATATATATATATATATATATATATATATATAATGTAAGAATATATGAAATAAGTGTTTGTTTTTGCTTGTTGTTTTCAGGTCAATATAAATGGCTTTTTTTTATCCATTTAGGGATTTCTATGTTGCCGCCAATAAAAAAAAATTTACTCAAAATATTTATGCCCCACTGAAATGAAGAAAGCCTTCACCCAGATCTGGCCTTTGCATCTAATAACATCATAAAAATATAATAAACTCTATATTTTTTCATACTTATCTCGCTATGAAGTTTTCTTATTTTCTTCTTTTTTTCATTTTAACTTCTCTTGGTGTTTTGATGAGCGCCAGCTTCGATTTTTACAAAGAACAGCAAATTTCTATCCTCTCTCGCCTGACAGAAAATTTCTGACTTCTAAATGGCCATTTATTTCCAGCTTTTCATCAATTATGGAGCCAAAGATTTCTCCACCTATAATAATAGTTGGACAATCATATCCACACATGACTGTCTACTAGGGTAGCTGGGAAATCCCTGTTGCAGACGTCTGCCCAATCACATTTGTGTTTGTCCAACACGCAGGGAGCCCACCTGTGGTTTATACTGCAACAGTGCTGAACTGATTTTATTTTAGTTTCTGGGAAAAAGTGCATTATCTGGCAGGATTGACAGTCTAAACAAGTCCATTACACTTCAAGCCCTTGGACATGATGATTTTTGACTGTGCTCAAACAACAACAGCTTTCAATTTCACTCGCAAGGCTTGGGTCAACCTATGGTGGGGTGTGGTTTTCAGGTGCTCCCTTAGGCTGATAAAATCAAGATGTCACCTCACTGACAGTCTAAACAAGTCCATTACACTTCAAGCCCTTGGACATGATGACTTTTGACTGTGCTCAAACAACAACAGCTTTCAATTTCACTTGCAAGGCTTGGGTCAACCTATGGTGGGGTGTGGTTTTCAGATGCTCCCTCAGGCTGATAAAATCAAGATGTCACCTCACTGACAAATTGACCACACACACACACACACACACACACACACACACACATATAAATAAATAATCATACATAGAATCAATCAGCAATATTAATGCGATTAATGGCAAAATCACTTTGCTAGTAGAACATAATGTATGCATTAAAAAACTGTTAATCCATTGAATGATGTGATCCTCATTTATAAAACTGTTGTCAGATGTTTCTAGTGTATATTTTTTTCAGTTAAGCAAGTACTTTCGAAGATCCATGTCTCCATCATCAGGCTGTAATTTTTTTCCTTTAAAGTTAAAACTTGAAGATGAAATAATTGTTAACCGAAAGATGTTTCTTTTAAGAATGTGCTATTATGTTCTACTAGCGAAGTGATTTCGCCATTAATCGCATTAATATTGCTGATTGATTCTATGTATGATTATTTCTTTATATATAAAGTATAAGCTGCCTAATTTAATATGTTTATATATATATATATATATATATATATATATATAGATATATATATACACACACACACACTGCTGCCCTGATTTTGAATCAGGAATCTAGGCTTCTTTTAGTTATGGTCTTAAACTTTTGACCAGATAAATATTTAGCCTAATTTTCCAGTATTCAAATTTTCCCTATTAAATGTGAAAAGTTTTTTATTTTATTTTAATTTTTTGTAGCTCTACTCAAATAAGTGACTGAGACTAAAAACAGAAAAGTTAGCAATGCCAGCATTGTATGCATGTATATATATATATATATTTATATATATTTCCACCTTCGGAAAGTGCCTGAGAACCACACCATGAGTTGACCCAAGCCTTGTAAATGAAATTAGGTAGATGGAACTCTTGGGGTCGTTGATACCTGTGCTAGCTGAAGTCACAAGACATTGTGACGGAGGGTTTGAGTGTGCTGCCCTTCTTCAGATTGTTGTTCATGAAATGATAAAACGCTCTTTCCCAGAAACTGTAAACATCTGCTCCTCATAGTGCAGTATAAACCACTGTGTTGAACAAATACAAATGAGCCTGAGCAAGAGTCTGCAATAGGGATTGGCTAGCTGTTCTAGTAGAGAGTTATCCTTAAATACGTCTTTCTTTATATATATATATATATATATATATATATATATATATATATATTCATTATATATAATATATATATATATATATATATATATATATATATATATATATATATATATATATATATATATATATATATTCATATATATATATATATATATATATTCATTGGGACCACAATTTCAAGGATAGTTTTGTTCTAGCCAATACTATTGCAGACTCTTGCTCAATTTCATTTGTGTTTGTTCAACACCTACTGTGGTTTATACTGAAACTATATATATATATATATATATATATATATGAAGAAATATACTCTTAAGTTGTGCTATATTTATGGGATAAAGTGCTCAATATCAGAGATAGAGCATGTGTAAATATAAAAGTGAACACTGAAGTCCACACTTAGAGGTGACAGTCTGTTTAATGCTAGACGCAATTGTCATATATATATAAAAGTAGACATTTTACCTATTAAATTTTAAATAGGTTTTTTATTTTTATTTTCATTGTTCAAAGCTCTATGCAAATAAGTGGTTGATTCTAACACTGCAAGAGTTAGCAATGCCAGCAGTACATATATAAGCATGGACATTGAAGTCAACACCCAGTGAGTTTCATGTTTAAACATGATGAGATGGCCTGCCAATTGCATCTAAGCATGAAACAGACTGTCCCCACTGGGTGTTGACCTCAGTGTCCGCTTTTATATTTTATATTTACATATGCTCTATCTCTGATTTCAAGCACTTTAATTCATAAATATAGCATAATTAAAAACTATATTTTTTCATATATATATATATATATATATATATATATATATATATATGTATGTATATTTCTACTCATATAAATCAGCTATAGGTTAAAGTCTTCCCAATTGGTAAGGTTGTTATATCTTAATAAGATATTTGCACATACACACACACAAACACACACATATATATGTATAATGTATATATATATATATATATATATATATATATATATATATATATATATATATATATATATATGCAGTATTTTATATATTATTTATATAGTATATATGAGCAGTACTTATTGAAAAAGCCCTCAATATCAGTGATGTTTAACATATTCAGTTAGATTGATGTGAGCTTTAGACTCTGGGTTTTTACGCCTTTTTTGTATTTGTCTAATGATCACAAAGGGCATGAAAATATCATTTCACATCAATCAACTAAAAATATATATATATATATATATATATGTAAAGCAAATATATGGATATAAATCCGACAGTATGAAAGAAATGAACAGAAAAAACAAAAATCTGAATATGCATTTATGTCGTGTTAATGTTAAAATAAAAGTCGACACGAACGGACGTTTCGGGTCTATTTTAGACCATCATCATGGACTTTTCATTTAGACATAATTAACATTATAACTTATAAAATTTAACATAAAAGACGATGGACATAGGAGCCCAAATAATTCACACAGATAACTGAAATTTTATACAGATCAGCGTTCTGTTTAAATATGATCACGTAGTATATCACGTGGGCGATGTTGTTAAACGTATTGAAGATGATTTCCAAAATTAAAATATTAAAAAGTCGATCGAAAAATTGTTATAAACAGTTCAAGAAATCTCTTCCGTTGATGTCGGAATACGTAGTGATCAATTGGTTCTTATATCTTCGACGTCGACTTTATTTTAACATTAACACGACATAAATGCATATTCAGATTTTTGTTTTTTCTGTATTTTTCTTTCATATATATATATATATATATATACACATGAAATTTATACTTGTATATATCTATAGGATAAAGTCTGTCTTTGTATCTTTGGTTATATCTTTTTAATTTTACTGCCTCCAAAACTAAACTTGTCTCCATTAATCATCTGAGAGACCCCCATCTCTACCTTCCATCATGTCTGACGCTATCTTCCAGGAAAGTCACTTGTGCCTTCTTGGGCTCATGTTATATTTCCTGACATGAAGTGGAAAGACTATATTGAATCCATTGCTAGGTCAGTTGCTAAGAAAGTCAGTTCACTGTGTCGTGCAAAACATTTTTTCTCTCCAGAATCTATCTTACATATCTATAAGTCTATCATTTGTCCATGTTTAGAATATTGGTGCCGTATATGGCCCAGTGCCTCTGCTATTTACCTTGAGCTCTTTCATAAAATCCAAAGAAGAATCTGCACTATTATTGGTCCTGACCTGGCAGCTCAGCTCCAGTCACTTTACCACCACCTTAAGGTTGTCTCATTATATCTTTTTTATAAACAATTTCATGACAATTGTTTGAATGAGCTCTACACTATGGTACCTAGAATCTTTAATTTAAGCACAGCACTAGACTCATCAACTTAAAGATCTCATCAATTTAAAGTTGAGTTGGCTGTAAATTCTATGCTAACATATTCTTCTCTTGCACTTCTTGCTTGCGGAAATCCTTTCTGGCTCCATGCTTTCCAGCCAATGTTAATCTGCAAAAATTTAAATGCAATGTCAATCACTATCTACTGACCACCTGAATACTCTTTTCTCTTTCTGTTCATCATTAATGTTTCTGTTTCTAATTCTACCATGCCCTGTAACCCCTTTGTGTTTTAGTGGCATTACTGCCTTGCTTGGGATGATTCCAGTTATATTTTATATATATATATATATATATATATATATATATATATATATATATATATATATATATATGTGTGTGTGTGTGTGTGTGTGTGTGTGTGTGTGTGTGTGTGTGTGTGTGTGTGTGCATGTATGCATGTGTGTATATATATACATACACATATATATGTGTATGTATATTTATGTGTGTGTGTGTATATATATATATATGTGTGTATATATATATATATATATATATATATGTGTGTGTGTGTGTGTATATATATATATATATATATATATATATAAAAGCAACACTCAACAATATCAACTATGAACCTGGACACAATATCTTGACTGTGTTTTGAAAAATGAAAACATTATATAAATACATACATGCAACAAACTATTTCTCATTTAACAGTTAAGTTATTTCATCCTTGAAAATGGCTATATGTATAGCCGAAAGTGCTCAGAAAAAGAGAACATTCGGACAGGTTTTGTATAATTTATCATATGAAAAGAAAAAAATATTAGATTGCATGAGAAATTGTATAAAAAACTAAATCAAAGCACCTTGTCTGTCGTATTCAATGAAATGTATATATATATATATATATATATATATATATATATATATATATCTTCAGATGCTGTATGTTTTTGAAACTAATTGTCTTGCCAAAGAGCTCATAAAGACTGGGATTTTAAACATTTTTAAAAGGTTTTAAAAGCAATTGTAAGCATCTAACTACATCTGACACTTTTCTATCATTCAAGCCATTAATTTTTATTCACTATCAAATATTTGACATAACAGTAATAGAAATAAAGACTTAAAAACAATTACAAATTTACTTTTTATGTCTTTAAGCAGAAACTAATTTAGTATAGCAATGTTTAGTTTTCATAGTATCCTATACTGACTAGTTTTATTTATTTAAAGTGCAGTTAAATAAAAAAAGAATAAAGGGTAAACAAACCAATTAAATAAACCAATTTATCTAAAAATACAGTCTTAACGGTAAAATCCTTTTTTCTTCCCATTTTTTCATGATACTCACTCTTTACAAAGGTCTTGTTTGATTGGTTGATTCTGTTTAGTGACATGTCAACCTCTATGGGTTATTCAAAACACACCAAACACCATGATGTTCACTGGATATTTAGTTTTCTTCACTCTCATTACATCAGAATCCTCTGTAATGTCCTCAGATTAACATCCAAACACTCTGAAATCTTTGTATTAGAGCTTCTGTCATGAATGCCAAGTAGAATAACATGCCATTTCCAAATTTCTGGCAGAGCAAATTGCATCATGGTGCTCTTTTTTTTCTTACAGATAGTGCCCGACTGATTCTACTATACTGTTCTGACAACAAAATTAAAAACCAATTATGCACATGTGTGAAATTAAACATATAAAATGGCGACAATTTACCCATCGCACCCTTTATACTAGGTCTGATCAAAAAGTATCAGGACTGGTGGTATATGACAAAAACTATAAAACATATTAATTTGGCTTTTAGTCTCCTTCAAATTATTCCTCTTCTCATTCCACACAGATTATCCATTAGCATTATCTAAAAATACAGTCTTAACTGTAAAATCCCTTTTTTCTTCACATTTTTTTCCATTTTTTTACACATGAGGCTAATTCTGTAGAATGCTTTTGATTGGTTGGTTGATTTTTTTAGTGGCATATCAACTTCTATGAGTTATTCAAAACACACCAAACACCATGATTTTGGGTGGGTATTTAGTTTTCATTTCTCTTGGTACATTTTTGGGGGACACAGCATCCTTTGCAGTATCCTCAAATATTTGTATTGGAGCCTCCAGCATGAATGTCAAGCAGTGCACCATGCTATTTCCTAATTTCTGTCAGAGTGAATTGCATCATGGAGCTCTTTTTCTTATAGACGGTGCCCAAATGATCCTACAGAATTGTGCAGTTGACAAAATCAAAATCAAAATCAATTAATATGCATATGTGAAATTAAAAATATAGAATGGGGAAAATTTACCCCCATCATACCCTATATATATATATATATATATATATATATATACACACACACATATATATATAACATAAATATGTTATAAAATCACTACAAAAATAGCCATTTTGTTTCAACATCCCTGATGTCTTATCAAGTGATGATGTTGAATGTAAAATAAAATCAAAATAAATTTATTTTATATTCAACATCATCACTTGATAAAAACACTGGGGTGTTGAAACAAAATATTTTTGTAGTGATTTTATAACATATTTAAATAAATAATTATACATATATATATATATATATATATATATATATATATATATATATATATATATATATATATTATAAATTAATTGATTTAAAATATGGTTATTTTCGCTACACAGTTCCAACCATGTTTCAAAAATAGAAGCTAAAACCCCTAATTTTATTTTTGCAAATAAATTAAAAGCATTAGTTCCATTTCATCTTCAAGCGAATTATATATATTATATATCTTACTGTTCTTTCTTTTATTTATACATATATATATATATATATATATATATATATATATATATATATATAAACATTACGTTAAACATTAGTAAAATGAATCGAGCACTATGGCAGAATGGCTTTTGTTTACATTTGTAAAAAACCATATGCTAGATTTAGCTAGCCCATTCTATTGAATGAAAATAGTTCAGTGTTAGAAAAATCTGACACCAAATGGGGTTGGGTTTCAATCCTGGCATTAGACATTTAAAAATCTAGTTGTACTGAGGAGCTGTGAAACATTACTGCCTGCAAATGATATATATATATATATATATATATTTTAAACCAGTTTGTCTTATCATCATAATTATTCTGGGAAATTTAACTATATTTTCAACATGGAAAACAAAAAACAAACGTTAGTGAAAAGGAAGTTACCAATATCCAGAAAGAAGCTTGTGCAGGTGCATCTATTTTTTTTAAATTTTGGATCTGATGCATCAATGGCTACTAAACATTTGGCTTTCATTGCTGGCCATGATAAAATCAGAAGATGAAATTCATTGGCAAGAACTAAGAATATTTTTCCAATTGCCATTTTTAAACCTATTTGTTTTATCTTCAGAATTATTCTGGGAAATTTAACTATATATATATATATATATATATATATAGTTTATGGAAAACTAGGTAATCCGTATGGATAAACCTAAGGAGGATAAAATCTAGAGAGCTTAATGTAAATTCAGAGCAAATAATTTAAATAAGAACAGACCCCTTTAAGGTTCTATGTAATAAATTATTTCCCCACAGCCCTTTAAAAAAGGGCTGTGGATCATCGAACTTTAGTTGGGAACCTCCTTGGGAGGGTGAGTCTCACATTTCTGATTGTTCAATAATGGCTAAAAGTATAGCCAAAAAGTGCTCCGACATACAAAACATTCAGAGAATTTCTACATAATTTATGTCCAGAAAAGAAGATTATATATATATATATATATATATATATATATATATATATATATATATATATATATATATATATATTAAATAAAAACAGACCACTTTAAGGTTCCATGTAATAAATTATTTCACCACAGCCCTTTAAAAAGGACTGCGGATCATCATACTTTACTTCCAAACAAAAATGAAAAGAAAATTTACACATTTTTTGATGGGCGTATTAAACATATGTAAATTAACGAAGTGAGGAAGTGAGTGGGGAGAGAGAAGACATGAGTGAGTGTCAATATCTGCTAACTCGCTCATGTCTTCTCTCTCCCCCAAAGCAGAGAAGAATTAACAGCAGATAAGTGATAACTGATATCCATTAAACATGGCACGTGGAACTAGAACAGTCTACCCCAGTCAGCAAAATAAAGGGTTCAGTTTGGCATTCCAACCACCTGAAGAAGGCTGGAGCATAAAACGGCCGAAACGTTGTAATATATATGGCAACAAAGATGAGGACAATAGTCTGAATAATGTAAACAGTGTACATAATACCTCATCTCAGAAATATAGACAGATATCCAACCAGGTGCAAATGATTTTATATAAAATGGCAAAAATTTACACATCTCACCTTGCATATATATATATATATATATATATATATATATATATATTACATGAAAAAAAATGCACTCTCTCTTAAAATTTTCAAAAAAATTCAACCTCAGTGTTGTGACTGCAAGCTTCAAAATTTCTTACTGTTAAACAATAACACATTTCTAAAAAAACATATTTCGACTCACATCTAATCTTTCATGTCCCGTTATTACCTGGATGTATTACAGAAAAAACAAATCAGTTTCTATGATGATGATGTCTGTATGAACAGATGAAAGTACAAGCAAAAAAAGACCTTATACAATTTGAATTTATTAAAAACAGGGATCATAACATTCATCTAGAGGTTCGTGGGTTAATGTAATTTGAATAAATTTGTTTGCAAAGATCTATTCTCGCCATTTATATCATTAACGTCACTAATCTGCTTTTTGTATTAATGATTCATGTAATATAAATTGAACTGCACCACATATTTGATATATATATATATATATATATATATATATATATATATATATTGATCTTCAGATACTGTATATTTTAAAACTGATGGTCTTGTTGAAGAGCTTGTGAAGACTGGATTTTAAGCATTTTTAAAAGCTTCTAAAGGCAATTGTAAGCATCTGATATTGTTCTGGCTCCATCCCATGATTCAAGTCATTAATTTTTATTCACTATCAAATATTTGACGTAACAATAATAGAAATTCAGCCAACCAAAAGACAGATGCAAAATTACTTTTTACATTTTTAAGCAGCAGGTTTTGTAGCATAGCAAAGTTTACTTTTCATATTAACCTATATAAGCTCATTTTATTTATTTAAGATGCAGTTAAATGAAAAAAAGAATAAAGGAAAAAGAAACCGATTAAATAAACCAATTTATCTAAAAATAGTCCTAACGGTAAAATCCCTTTTGCTTCACATTTTTTTTTCTTTTTTACATGATGCTCACATTGTACAAAGCTTTTGTTTGGTTGTGATTTTGTTCTGCTACAGATACTTTTCTACATAATTCTACACTTTCAGGGTAAAGGTATATTTTTTACATATATAGTTTGTCGATTAGGGCACTTCAATGTGGTGTAATGGTTAGCAAGCTTGTCTTGCTAGATCAATTACAACTGAGTAGTGAGTTCGATCCTCACTGGGTGCTCCATACTTTTGGCCTTGTGCCACACCTAAGCCTGGCTTAGAAAATCGCTATATTGTAAGACGAGGAGAGATAATTATATTATTGTAAGGAGGGCACCTCGAGGTGGTGTAATGGTTAGCAATCTTGTCTCGCTAAAACAATTACGATTGAGTAGTGAGGTCGATCCTCACTGAGTGCCCCATACTTTCGGCCTTGTGCCACATCTAATCTATGCTTGTAAAATGATTGGGCATCTCGAGGCGGTGTAATGGTTAGCAAGCTTGTCTTACTAGAACAATTATGACTGAGTAGTGAGTTCGATCCTCACTGGGTGCCCCATACTTTTGGCCTTGTGCCACATCTAATCTATGCTTGTAAAATGACTAGGGTACCTCGAGGCGGTGTTATGGTTAGCAAGCTTGTCTCGCTAGAACAATTAAGAGTGAGTAGTGAGTTCGATCCTCACTGGGTGCCCCATACTTTTGGCCTTGTGCCACATCTAATCTACGCTTGTAAAATGACTGGGGTACCTCGAGGCGGTGTTATGGTTAGCAAGCTTGTCTCGCTAGAACAATTAAGAGTGAGTAGTGAGTTCTATCCTCACTGGGTGCCCCATACTTTTGGCCTTGTGCCACATCTAATCTACTCTTGGAAAATGACTAGGGCACCTCGAGGCGGTGTAATGGTTAGCAAGCTTGTCTCACTAGAACAATTACGACTGAGTAGTGAGTTCGATCCTTACTGGGTGCTCTATACTTTTGGCCTTGTGCCACATCTAAGCTACACTTGGATAATGACTAGGGCATCTCGAGGCGGTGTAATGGTTAGCAAGCTTGTCTCGCTAGATCAATTACAACTGAGGAGTGAGTTCGATCCTCACAGGGTGCTCTATACTTTTGGCCTTGTGCCACATCTAAGCTATGCGCGGAAAATCGCTATATAGTTTCTAGATCATAAAATGTATTCTTAGTAATTTTACTATAAAAATCTATTTTTATATTTTTTAATGTGGCATTTGTTTGTCATCCTGTGAGATAAATGTAATGCTGGTAATTTTATTATAAAATGCCCGTTGATTTTTGCTTGAGAGTTCACTAGTTGCCCATAGCTGGGGCCCTGGCAGGTGCTACCACTCAGATCAGTTAAGAGGTGGTCCCACACTCCTCAAAACATCCAATCTTCCAATCAGAGGCCCTGTAGTTTATCGTCATACCCAAGACGCCTGTACAAGGCTCAAGAGCCACTCGAGGTAGAGTTATAGAGGCACAGTTTTTGCAGATATGTAGGGAAGATAACAGTTAACACTAGACTTGAACAGGTTGAGATTGTAGTGATTGGGGAAGCATCCTCTTTGGAGTTCATTCCACAACAGTTTATGGGAAGAAGCTACTCAAGTAGAACTTACATCTCACCAATGGAATACAAAGGAAATAAAGGTGGTTTGCTACAATGTGTGTGGCATGACAGCTTTTAGTCGTGAAGGTTACAACTGGTAGTACTAAGGAATGCAGTTCATCTGAACACTTTTCATGAAAATAGTGACAGAGTAGAGAGAGGCTTGTATTGTTTCATCTGTGGGGAAAGGGGTTGTAGAGTGGAAAATCATTTGTCACTCACAACGATATGGAGATGCTTTTGGACTCTATCAAAACTGGAAAGTGAAGACTGTAAAGCTACTGCCCATATAAGGTAGCAGTATTCCATTTTATCTCCTGATCTTGCTCTTGTAAAAGTAAAGAATAGCAGGAGGTGTCAGGTTATTACTGCAGTAGTACAAGGAACTGACCATTTTTCCAGCATCATTAGCAAGTACAAGTTCTTCATGATTAGTGAAAAGTTTGGATTCGATCAATGAGCATGGATGTATTAATAACGAGAATCATGAGTGATCATAGCTCTCCAAAAATTCCTCTCCTTTGTGGCCATTAAGAGTGTTTCTCCCTTGCCAAGCCATCCAATTCCCATTCAGTTTATCATTGTCTTTTAGACTCCTTTGTTGCTTACTCACTCCATCCATTGTGTTCTCAGTATCCTTCTGTAGAACCACATTTTTTGCTTCCAGTTTCCTGTTCATCTATGGGAAGATTGTCCAGCACTCACTGCTATATAAAAATGGATATCACATAGCAATTCTCTTCTTTGTTTCTAATAAAATCTTACTGTTTCTTAAACCCGAGAGGCCATAGTAAAGATAATCACAGGTGGTCATGACTCTCCCAAATTTTCTCTCCCTTGTGGCCATTAACAGTGTTTCTCCCTTGCCAAGCCTTCCAGCTTTGGTTCCACCACTAATTTACTGAAGCTTATTGAGTAAATGCCCCCACCTATCTCCTTTGTGTTCAGTAAATGCCCCCCACCTATCTCCTTTGTGTTCAGTAAATGCCCCCCACCTATCTTCTTTTGTGTTCAGTAAATGCCCCCCACCTATCTCCTTTGTGTTCAGTAAATGCCCCCCACCTATCTCCTTTGTGTTCAGTAAATGCCCCCACCTAACTCCTTTGTGTTCAGTAAATGCCCCCCCACCTATCTCCTTTGTGTTCAGTAAATGCCCCCCACCTATCTCCTCTGTGTTCAGTAAATGCCCCCCACCTATCTCCTTTGTGTTCAGTAAATGCCCCCCCCACCTATCTCCTTTGTGTTCAGTAAATGCCCCCCACCTATCTCCTTTGTGTTCAGTAAATGCCCCCCACCTATCTCCTTTGTGTTCAGTAAATGCCCCCCGACCTATCTCCTTTGTGTTCAATATCACTGATGAAGATTAGGTGTTCAAGAAATTTTTAGCTGCTTCATTCTGACTCAAAGTGTTCTTTTATTGCCATTTACTTTTAGACTTCTTTGTTGTTTACTCGCACTATCCACTGAATTCTCACTATCCTTCTGTAGAACCACATTTCTGTTGCCTCTAGTTTTCTCCTCATCTGTAAGGAGATTGTCCAGTATTCACTGTCATATAAGAGGATGGATGTCACATAGAAATTCTTTTCTTTGTTTCTAATGATCTTTTAGTGTTTCTTCATAATTGCTTTAGAATTTTTTGAATGCATCTTTCACTAATTCATGGCATATTCAGCTTTTGGCATCACATTTCCCATCCTCCGTTCAAATAGACCCCATATTAATGCATCTATATGAACAAGGTGCTTCGAAGTAGCATAATTTTCCATGTTAATCATTGCTATTGAGTTGTGAGTTCAATCCACAGTAGGTGCCTCATAAAAAATTTGACATAAAGTATCCGAACAAGGTTTTTATGTGTGATAAAAACAGAGAACCAACCACCTTGTATTTGTGCACACAAATACTCACATTATTTAGTGATATGTTACTTCAATCATGGCTCTCCACAATTTCTTATCCCTCATGGCCTTTAGCAGTGTTTCTCCCTTTGCCAAACCTCCTCCTAATTGGCTATTCATTTGCACATGCTTGTTATGTAGGTGACTTGCTGCCTTTCCCTTGCCCTCAATATGCCCTGTGAGGGTTAAGATTTCTAAGCCCTCTTTTCTCTTGTATCCAAAGAATTTCAGCCATCTGACGAAAAGTGCTCTTTTTGTTGCTATTTTCTTTAAGATTTCCTTGTTGTTTACTCATTCAGGTCATGGAATTCTCATTATCCTTCTGTAGAACAGCATTTTTTCATCTGTAGTGCATATTATTATTATTACTATTATTATTAATTACATTATTTTCTCAAAATTCCATCACTTTTCAAGGTATTTTATTTTTTCTGTTCATGTCTATCTCATTGTTGGCATCGGATTTATCTTGTATCTAAGAATTTAATTTCTTCTTTGATGATCTTTAACCCTAACCCTTTATGATAATCGTGTTAATGACTAAAATTGCCACCAATGTGCATGTTCAGGATGAGAAGCTTCCTATTGCCGTTTGGCTTTGCAAGTGTTGTTTGCAGCTTGCCAAGAAGTGACCCACACACTTGATTTCATGACCTTCTTCTTCAGTACATATGGATTGAGACATGTAGAATACAGTTATGAAACAGCAATGGACTGCTGCTGAATCTGTTATAATTTCAAGTGGCACCATCTATAGCATGTCTGTCATGCATATCCCCTCTTTATCCGCTTGAGATCTCTTGTAATGTTCATCTGCTTGTTCCACTGTTTGGGTCTTCAGGGTTGGTTGCTCTTAGTCTGGGGTTTCGTCTTTGACTTGACCATCAAGGGTGGCCTTACCAGAAGTTTAAAACTCTGATGGCATCGCTCTCAGAGTCATTGAACCACGCAAGAGTCTCCACCATGACAAGGAGTGACCAGCAGAGGTATGCACATAGAAATGATCTTTGTCTATATTAGTATATTCATATCTATCATATATCAACATATATATTTATTGATACTTAGAACATAACAAACAAGAGTTGGCCACGAATTAAATGCCCAGTTTATTACTTATAATAACTATGTGAATTTAGCTTCTTCTTCTACACCCTTGTGCAAATTAATTGAAACAACCACTTTAATATCCTTTCTTTCACCGTACGGTCAGTTTTAGACCCACGGGAGTGACAGGGTGTAATCGATTTGTATTTTTTCCTCAGATTAGTTCATTTGCAGTGCTGTGCAGCAGTATGACTCTATTTTCATAGTGTATGATAAAATTTGTTTGCCCTTGAAAAATATTGCAACATCCATGATTGCATCAGATTTTTATCACACACAGACACTATTGTCTTGATTGTTGATTAGTTGTCCTATGGTCAATTTTTCTGATGGATGTTACTCCCAGAAAGCATACAAAATTTGTAATGCTGCACGAACACACTAGCAACTCTTATCAGTGAGCAAATCAAAGTACTATAGACTGACATGGAAACTCTCCTGATTTAAATCCAATTTAGAATCTGTGGTCAATCTGCAAGGAACGACTTCATGGAATGGACATACCAAGTACTAACATGTGCACTGGGTTATGTTTCATTAGAGAAATATGAAAAAAAGTAAATGTTAACGAAATTATTCATTTTGTTTCAATTAATTTGCACAAGGGTGTGTGTACCATGTCACTTCAGAGCATTGGGAATCATGGTTCGCCTTAACTTTGAATTCATCCTGGCCCTTAAAAATGTTTCTCTTTTTGCCAAGATTCCTGTGTCCTGTTCCACCATCCATTAACACAAGCTTATTGGGTAGATAGTCCAATGCCTTCATCAATCTCTCTTACTCCCAAATTACCCTGTGAGAGTTGAATTTTACAAGCACACCTTCCTCATTAATAAGGTTTTGAGTATTGTGATTGAAACGGTGGATAAACAAAGAATTAAACAGACAGTTCTTGTTAGTTCTTTTTAATCAAACTTGTTTGTGCGTATATATATATATATATATATACACACACACACACACACATATATATATATATATATATATATATATATATATATATATATATATATATATATATATAAAAGGCAGGATGTGTGTGTGTGTCTGTAATGAATGCATATTTACAATTTTCGATGGATTTGCACCAAAATTTATATGCACATGCTCCAAGTTAAGGGAAGGCCAAGACTGACTTTGCATTTCCCAACTCCCATCGATAGTGGAAATAATCGATTTTTTCATGCTTCTATGGCAGTTTTCATGTAGTCGGCAGCCATTTTGTACTGGCCAGAGTGAGAGCCTATAGCTGGCTGCCACAAATAGGCAGGAAGATTCTACTGGCCAGCGTGAGAGCCAACAGCTGACTGACACGAATGCTAACTAGGATGCTAGCATGCAAAAAAAATCGATAGCTACACTCATCACAAGTGGGAAAATTGAAATCTGCATGGCACTTTATTCCAATTGGCTCATTCACTTGCTTAAACTCAACATTGATTCTGATTCCACAGAACTGGGTTGGGTGTGAAAAAGTATTTGTTGTTAACATTCTTTTTTCATTCAGTTTTTTCCAGTTCTGAGTTTTTTTTTTAAAGCTGATTGTTTTGTGTTCATTTTGTTTTAGTTCTTTTTCATAACAGATTTAATGTTTAGTATAGAGCTTAGAAAAAAATTTGTAGTGTGAGATAGGCAAGAAGTAAGGCATGTAGCAACATCAGCACGGCAAAGGGCACTCCTTTAAAAAAGGCAAGGAAGGGCAAAAATATTTTAAGTCAAGTGATAGCAATTGCTGTATAATTGTATGATTTTTTAATCAAGCATGGGCAATTGTTGGCCTTGCTGCTAGTATAAAAATATATATATATATATATATATATATATATATATATATATATATATATATATATATAAATACAATGTCAATTGCTATCTGCTGTCCACCTGATAAGTCTTTTCTCTTCCTGCTCATTATTAATGCTTCTGTTCCTAATTCTTCCACACCCAATAATACCTTGTAACACCAAAGATGAATTGAAGACAAGGATGATGGCAGCATTCACCAACTTAAACAAGGAGACCGCCCAGAAGAGTTACAGGAGATTCCAAAATCGTCTGGAGACCGTGGTTGGAGCAAATGGTGATTTTATTGAATAAATTTACTCTTTTGTATTTCAAGATATTTTTGTGTAATTTTGGTTAATATATCTGTTAAAATGAGATGCCAGTGTTATTTTCATTTTTGTGTAATTCAGACGACAACTTATCCATCGCACCCTCTCTCTCTCTATATATATATATATATATATATATATATCTATATATATATATATATACTGCATACACTTGTGTAATGCATGATTTTGCATATCATGCAACCCCATGATTTTCCATTTATAAAAAATGATTTTATCAGATAATCTCATATATTCCTTTTTGAGTGACCAAATTCCAATAGACTAATAGACTGTTTTCCTCTATCTCTTTATCCCATCTTCTAGTTTAATAAGCTAAAGAAGTAAAAGAGAATGATAAAAATATTGTTAGCAATTCTATACTCATTGCATAAATATGTACACATGAATAATTAAATAAAAACCTTAATTCTTGTACTTTCTCTGTCGTCGTTAATGAAACATGTATAGATGAAGGATTGCTGCCTAAATGCGCAATTATTAAATTACACACACACACACACATATATATATATATATATATATATATATACTTGGTTAACGCACATCATTGCACATTGTGCGACCCCCAAATTTTCACTTACAAAAAATGATTTTATCATGTATCTCATGTATCTTGTGAGTTCCGTTTTTGAGAGACCAAATTACAATAGACTAACTTCTTTTCCTCTATCTCTTTATTCCATCTTCTAATTAAATAAGTTAAAAAAGTAAAAGAGAATGATAAAAGTATCGTTAGTAATGCTATATGCATATACGCAACGTTGCGTATATGCATACAGCCTAAACAACCAAACGAGAAACAGTTAAACATCTTATAAATGTAAACAATGTAAAAGATGTATATTTGCTATGTTTGTATTTTATATGATACTAATATATGAATATTACATGTATTATTATTGGATACAATTAAGTAAAACATCAGTTTTATCAAAATCATATTTATTTTAAATACAGCTGTACTTTTTGACTATAGTAAATGGATATTTTGTTTGGTCAATGGCATAGCCAGGACCAGCAGTAGATATGTTAATTTTATATCTTGTGGATGACAAATTCTTTAAAATTAACTTCAAAATTTGGTCTTCGGAAGGTCTGATCAAAGTTATAAATTATAATTTTCTTGCTTATTTCAGTTGTTTATAGCAGTGCTTGGAAGGAAAGTGTGTAGAGTGTAGTCATCTCACCACATCATAGAGTTTCCATAAGGGACTATGTCTTGTGCAGAAGTTTTTGGCCAAGTACAATATTCCTCTGATCCGACAGCCACCATATTCTCTAGGGAAGTGTGTAGGAACTGCAACAAAAATAAAGAAAGAATACATTGAAGACTATTGCAAATCAAAGATGTATAAGATGCATAATTAGTGGGGGAGACATATACCAAGACACACAAGACAGGTCAGAGATTGTTAGATAGAAGGGGAAAGGAAGAAAAATTCTGAATACCATATATACTCGTGTAATGCGCAATCTCGTGTATCATACGACTCACTTATAAAAAAATGATTTTATCATGTATCGTGTGTATCTTGCAAGTACCTTTTTTGAGAAACCAAATTACAATAGACTAACCTCTTTATACTATCTTCTAGTTAAATAAGTTAATGATAAAAATATTGTTAGTAATGCTATACTCATTACATAAATATGTACAGCCATAAACAATTGAATGAGAAACAGCTAAACATCTTATAAATGTAAACAATGGAAGAGATGCCTATTCCCTATTTTGTATCTTATAATATGATATTAATGTGAATATTACATGCATTATTATTGGATACAATTAAGTAAATCATCAGTTTTATCAAAATAATCTTTATTTTAAATACAACTGTACTTTCTGACTACAGTGGCTAAATGGATATATAGTTTGGTTAACAGCATAGACATGGCCAACAGTACATTATGCTAATTTTATATTTCATGTATGATGTGACCCCCTTAAAATTAGCTTCTAAATTAGGCCTTCAAAAGTCACATGATACGCAGGTATGTACAGTATATCGAAATCATTTGTTGTAGATGTGACTGACTAAAACTGTCAGTTTTCATTGTGCTATGCATACATTCTTGAGACAGCAAGTGTTAGATCTTTCAATAACATTGGCATTTATACCATCCTTGGTTAATCCAAGCTGTTGTAATGAGGGTAGCTGGTGAATACATATAATATACTCATCAGCTAAGCCCACCCTGGAGAGAATGTTCATAAGACCGAGTGTTATTTGAAGGAAAAAAATCCCTGAAGCACTAGAATATATTTTCTAGTGAGACAAAAATGTTTTCAATGACACAAGAATAATAGGACCTCATCAACGAAGCTTATAACACTAACATCAAAAAGTACTTGACAATTACAGGTCCCAAACTTTTCTATATCAGAGTGTATCTATTATTAACGCACAAAAGAATGTGGCACCTAAAGATGACAACTAGTAATATATAAAGGAGGCATGATGGGGTAATGGATAGCGGCTTGGATTGAGGAATCGGAGAGCCGAGTTCAAATTCCAGTCGAATCCATTACATTCACTTACCTGCTAATACCCTTGGGAAAGGTGTGAATCCTCTTCTACTCCCTCAAGGTATGGGGAAAATAGCAGGACAGACTAGGTTCTATAGCCTTGGATGGCCACTGGTCTAGGAGAAGGACAACTTTGAATCCAAAACCTGCAGAGGGTCGTTTGGGGACCTTGTGGCACGTAGTGCACCAGGTCTCTGTATTCGACCCTTTGAAAAGTATGGATGGTCCTGCACGAAACCTTCACCACTATAATCAAAATCTCATGTGCTGTTGTCGGGCTGTTGGTTTCCTAGGAATTGATCTGCTTGACCCTCATACGTCGAACTTGATGGGAGAGTCGAGAGTATATATATATATACGCTACTGTTGATACAAAAGCTCTTCTATGAATTGAGCACACTGAATCACTGGCATGTTTATCCTAAAATAAATATATAAAAATTCACCTTCCTCTCTGCCAGGAACTGATAGCTCAGGGGTAAAATCTCCAACTGATGCCAAATGAGTTGGGTTTCAATACCGACTTGAGGCAATCGGAGCCTAGACACACTGATGAGCTGTGATACAGCGAAACAGTTTGTCTGTGAATGACACACACACACACACACATACAAATACACACACACACACATATATATATATATATATATATATATATATATATATAACCTAAGTTCGTTGTCAAGTTTTTTGAATTCTCATATTTTGATTGGTCATTCCAGCTTATGTAACAGCGTTTCCCCTTGCGAGGGATGTTTGATTGATTTGAACTTTTCAAAACCCTTTATTCTACATTCAACACCATCACTTGATAAGACACCAGAAGTGTTGAAACTAAATGGCTATTTTTGTAGTGATTTTATAACATACTAGCAGTAGAGCCTGGCATTGCCCGGGGATGTAACAGTAAGAGATAGATCAAGTATCGACCATCATAAAAACTGAAAAATAAAATTGACAAAGATTATTGTTTAAGGTTGACGGACACGCATGTCTTAATTAGTTTTTTTTTTTTTTGTTTTTACGAATTGGTCAAACCCAAATTCAAACAAAAACATTGCTTACAATCGTTATGAGTCTATCGATTGGTGAATAGAATTTTATTATAAACAATTGTCTTGTAAATGGAATTTTTAAAGCATTCTGAATGTAAATAAAGAAAAAAGTGTGCAAGACAATAAGAAATAGTACCTGCCAAAAAAAAAAGTGGATGTTTGTTTTATCGGCTGAAAAATGTAAGAAATCCAATCCCATATATAAAGAAACACACACACACACACACACACACACACATAAACAACCTGGGTTTTTTAACCTAAGTCACTCCACGGAATCGCTAAAACATAGAGCATAGTCTGATGAAAAAGATGCCAAAGTTTATGAAAACAAAATTTTATCGTCAAAATGCTTATGTTTTTATGAAGAGGATAGACTAAATTTTTTTTAATTATTTTTTAAAAATTTTTTCATTTTTTTAGAATATTCTAAATTTTGATTTAAAAAACCTTGTTTCTCTTTGTCACAACAAGGGGTAATAAATAACATAGATAATTTTTTTGTATTTACACACATTAATTTGGAAAATCTTGCAAAAATAAAAATAATTGTCAGATGTTAATGAAACTTTCAGAAACTATTCACAGATGATCGAAATTATTATAAATATGTTTTTTTTTTTTTTATTAAAGTCATGGCAGAAATATTTTTTTTATATTTATTAACACCCCCATAACTAATATTATGAAAAACTCTAGAAATTTGAGACCATCAGTTTTAGTGATTACAATAGTTAAAAAGCACAAGGCTTTGAAGAATGCAAATCATGTATTTTTTTTTTTTGGCCAACGTACCTGAAAATCAGCTGTGAATTGTAACATACAAAACTCAATAAAACAAATATATTATTTAGTTTCAAATGCTTTTATTTGTTTTAATTTGTTTTTATGAATATGGACAATATTTTCTGAAAGCAAAAAAATTTTTTCAATGAAAATTGAATTTTTAATACAATTATTTCTTATTTCTTTAATTTTAAAAAAGATTTTAAAAAAATGTTTAAATTGAATTTTAAAAATATTTTAACATTAGTTAAAAGCAACATCAACCTTTCAAAATATCCGTGTGAGATTGTCATTGTCTAGCGCTTTGAAAATTGTATAATTTGGACCAATCAGATTAGCCATGGTAATTAAGAAATGTAATTTTTGTGTTTATAGTCGGACAGTAATTATCAAGTACGGAAGACTAACCAGAATACAATTTAGTTGTATTATTTGAGTTCAGCATTGTTCTCCGCTGTTAAGTCCTTTACTTTTGCGAAACACGTATGGAGAAGTTAATTTAAGTTTTCAATTTCAACTGAGAAGGGTACCTACAAGTAACAGTATCATCTTATGAAATTTAACTACTGCTAAACTTTAATTTATTTGATCTTATCTTTATATTAATCTCAGTTATGACATTTTTTCATAAATGAAATATCAAAATTAATAATAAAATGAATGGAAATACAAATAACACAGTAAAATGTAATAAATGTACATAAAATTATAGTATTTTATGTACACTTCTGATAAAATTTCATAAGAAAGGTACCTAAATTAATTAGATACCTTTTTCTTATGAAATTTAATCTCACTATTAACAGTCTTATTTTTTAATTTCTTTATATTTTCCATAAAGCATCGTAAACGTAAAAATGAAAGCTAAGTACAAAAAAAAATAAAAATAAAAACAAAAAATAAAAAATTAGAGCGCTGAAAGTTTTCCTTAAAAGTAACAAGGTAAATAATTAGTGAATTTTGGGGGTTTATAAACCTATTTCTGCTATTCTTGTGTGTCTCTAACTCTCTGTAATACTTGTTACCATATTGTATTCCTGTTTATGCTTGGCTTGATTAGAACAATCCATCCCCATGGACTAAATAAAGGGTTCACTTTGAAATTTCAATGTATATCACCTGAAGAAATTTCCACCAGTTCAGACCTTTACAGCTAATACCTGCCATGTTATGTACATGGCAGGTATTAGTTGCGGGCAAACCATTCTCATTCCCTTCCTATTTGATATTCATATTCTTATATAGCAAGAAGGAAATTCCATTTGGACAGCTTATTCCCAAGAGTTGCTGTTTTGTGGAATAACCTCTGAAGAGGATACTTCCCCAATCACGACAATCTTAAGTACATCAAGTCCAAGGTCAGCCATTATCTATCCTACATATCCTCTTAATATGCCCTTCTTACCCTCTCCTCTTACATACATAAAACAACCTCATTAAATAAACTCTACTTTGGGTGGATCTTGGGCGATGAATGGAGGAAACAATAGTATAAAATGATGGATATTAAATTCAATTAAGACCTCTGGTATTTCTTGGTATGAATCATATAATACAAAGTGCTTACTTTACCCCTTCTGTGAACAAGCTGCATTATTTTACCTCCTCTTTGAACCAGCTGCATTATTCTACCCCCTCTGTGAACCAGCTGCAATATTTTACCTCTTCTGTGAACCAGACGTGTCATTTTACTCCTTCTGTAGACCAGCTGCATTATTCTACACTCTCTGTGAAACAACTGCTTTATTTTACCCTCTCTGTGAACCAGCTGCATTATTTTACCTCTTCTGTGAAGCAGATGTGTCATTTTACTCCTTCTGTAGACCAGCTGCATTATTCTACACTCTCTGTGAAGCAACTGCATTATTTTACCTCTTCTGTGAAGCAGATGTGTCATTTTACTCCTTCTGGAGACCAGCTGCATTATTCTACACTCTCTATGAACCAGCTGCATCTTTTTACCTCTTCTGTGAAACAGATGTGTCATCAGACTCCTTCTGTAGACCAGCTGCATTATTCTACACTCTCTGTGAAGCAACTGCATTCTTTTACCTCTTCTGTGAAGACTCAGATGTGTCATTTACTCCTTCTGTAGACCAGCTGCATTATTCTACACTCTCTATGATCAAAGCAACTGCATTATTTTACCTCTTCTGATCCAGCACAGATGTGTCATTTACTCCTTCTGTAGACCAGCTGCATTATTCTACCCTCTCAGCACAGACTCTGCATTATTCTACCCCCTCTGTGAACCAGCTGCATTATTTTACCTCTTCTGTGAGGCAGAGGTTCATTTTCCCTCCTTCTGGAGACCAGCTGCATTATTCTACACTCTCTATGAACCAGCTGCATCTTTTTACCTCTTCTGTGAAGCACAGATCTTCATTTACTCCTTCTGTAGACCAGCTGCATTATTCTACACTCTCTGTGAAACAACAGACTCTTATTTTACCCTCTCTGTGAACCAGCTGCATTACTTTACCTCTTCTGAAGCAGATGTGTCATTTACTCCTTCTGAGACCAGCTGCATTATTCTACACTCTCTATGAACCAGCTGCATTATTTTACCTCTCTCTGTGAAGCAGATCTTCACTTTTCCTCACTCTCTAGACCAGCTGCATTATTCTTCACTCTCTGTGACACTCTCTATTATTTTACCTCTTCTGTCTCCAGATGTCATTTTACTCCTTCTGTAGAGACTCTTCATTATCTCTACACTCTCTATGATCAGCACAGACTCTTCATTATTTTACCTCTCTATGATCAGATGTGTCATTTTACTCCTTCTCTAGACCAGCTTCATTATTCTACCCTCTCTGTTAACCACCTTCATTATTCTACCCCCTCTGTGAACCAGCTGCATTATTTTACCTCTTCTGTGAAGCAGAGACTCTATTTACTCCTTCTGGAGATCAGCACAGACTCTTCACTCTCTCTATGAACCAGCTGCATTATTTTACCTCTTCTGTGAAGCACAGATCTTCATTTCCCTCCTTCTGTAGACCAACTGCATTCTTCTACACTCTCTATAATCAACTCTTCATTCTTTTACCTCTTCTATGAAGCAGATGTTCATTTACACTCTCTCTGTAGACCAGCTTCATTATTCTACCTCTCTATGAACCACCTTCATTATTCTACACTCTCTATGAAGCACAGACTGCACCCTTCTTTTACACTCTTCTGTGAAGCAGAGACTCTTCACTCTCTCCTACACTCTCTATGATCAGACAGACTCTTCACTATTCCTACACTCTCTATGAACCAGCACAGACTCTTTTACCTACACTCTCTGTGAAGCACAGACTCTGTCTCTCTTTACACTCTTCTGATCAGCACAGACTCTTCACTCTCTCCTACACTCTCTATGACCAGCACAGACTCTTCCTTTCCTACACTCTCTCTGATCAGCACAGACTCAACTCTCTCCTTACTCTCTTATGATCCAGACTCTTCACTATCTCCCTACACTCTCTATGATCAGCACAGACTCTTCATTATTTTACCTCTTCTGTGAAACAGATGTGTCATTTACTCTTCTGTAGACCAGCTTCATTATTCTACACTCTCTGTGTCAAACACTCTTCATTCTTTTACCTCTTCTATGAAGCAGACTCTTCATTTCTCCTCCTTCTGTAGACCAGACTCTTCATTATTCTACACTCTCTGTGATAACAGACTCTTCATTCTTTCCCTCTCTCTATGATCAGCACAGACTCTTCATTTCCCTACACTCTCTGATCAGCACAGACTCTTCACTCTCATTACACTCTCTCTGATCAGCACCACTCTGCATTCTCCTACCTCTCTGTGATCCAGATACCTCTTCTGATCAGTCAGATGACTCTCATTTTACTCTCTTCTGTAGACCAGACTCTTATCTACATAGTCAGCACAGACTCTTCACTCTCTCCTACACTCTGCATTATTTTACAGACTCTTCTGTCTCTCCCTACACTCTCTATCCTTCTGTAGACCAGACTCTTTACTTCTCCTACACTCTCTATGATCAGCACAGACTCTTCACTCTTCCTACACTCTCTATGATCAGCACAGACTCTTCACTTTCCTACACTCTCTATGATCAGCACAGACTCTTCCCTCTCTCCTGAACTCTCTATGATCAGCACAGACTCTTCACTCTTCCTACACTCTCTGATCACCACTGCATTATTCTACACTCTCTATGAAAGCAACAGACAGACTCTCTCCTCTCTCTGTGTCAGCACAGACTCTTCACTCTCTCCTAGACCAGCTGATCATTACAGACTCTTCACTCTCCCTACACTCTCTATGATCAGCACAGACTCTTCACTATTTTACACTCTCTATGATCAGCACAGACTCTTCATTTCCTCCTCTCTGTAGACCAGCTTCATTATTCTACACTCTCTGATCAGCACAGACTCTTCATTATTTTACCTCTTCTATGAAGCACAGACTCTTCACTCTCTCCTACCTCTCTGTGATCAGCTGCATTACTTCTACACTCTCCCTACACTCTCTATGCATTATTCTTACATATCTCCTCTTCTGAAGCACAGACTCTTCATTTTCCTACACTCTCTATGATCAGACCAGACTCTTCATTCTCCTACACTCTCTATGATCAACCACTCTTCATTCTTTTACACTCTCTATGAATCAGATGACTCTTCATTTACTCCTTCTGTAGACCAGCTGCATTATTCTACACTCTCTATGAATCAGCTGCAGACTTTTACCTCTTCTACACTCAGATGTGTCATTTTCTTCCTTCTGTAGACCAGCTGCATTATCTCCTACCCTCTCTATGAATCAGCACAGACTCTTTATTTTACACTCTCTGATGAACCAGACTCTTACTTTTACCTCTTCTGTGAAGCAGATGTGTCACAGACTCCTTCTCTAGACCAGCTGCTCTTACTCTCTACTCTCTCATGAACAGACTCTTTACTCTCTCCTACACTCTCTGTGATCAGCACAGACTCTTCACTCTCCTACCTTCTGTGATCAGCACAGATTCTTCACTCTCTCCTACACTCTCATGATCAGCTTTTAGACTCTTCACTCTCTCTCTCTATGAACACTCTTGCTCTCTCCTACACTCTGATCAGCACAGACTCTTCACTCTCTCCTACACTCTCTATGATCCAGCAGACTCTTCCTCTCTCCCTACACTCTCTATCTTCAGACTCTTCACTCTCTCCTCTCTCTCTGATCAGCACAGACTCTTCACTCTCTCCTACACTCTCTATGATCACCAGACTCTTCACTATCTCCTACACTCTCTGTGATCAGCACAGACTCTTCACTATCTCCTACCTCTCTATGATTGAATCAGACTCTTGCATTCTTTTACCTCTCTATGATCAGCACAGACTCTTCACTCTCATTACACTCCTTCTGTAGACCAGCTGCATTATTCCTACACTCTCTATGATCAGCACAGACTCTTCACTTCTTTTACACTCTCTCTGATGAAGCAGACTCTTCACTTTCCTCCTCTCTGATAGACCAGACTGCATTATTCTACACTCTCTATGATCAAGCACAGACTCTTTACCTCTCCTACACTCTCAGATGATCATTTACTCCTTCTGTAGACCTCTTCATTCTCCTACACTCTCTATGATCAGCACAGACTCTTTTTTACCTACTTCTATGAATCAGATGACTCTTTTCTCTCCTACTCTCTATGATCAGCTGCATTACCTCTACCCTCTCTATGATCAGCACAGACTCTTCACTCTTATTTTACACTCTCTATGATGAACACAGACTCTTTATTTTACACTCTCTATGATCAGCACAGACTCTTCACTATCTCATTACACTCTCTCTGATCAGACCAGACTCTTCACTCTCTCCTACACTCTCTGTGATCAGCACAGACTCTTCACTCTCTCCTACACTCTCTATGATCAGCACAGACTCTTCATTATCCTACACTCTCTATGATCAGCACAGACTCTTCACTCTCTCCTACACTCTCTTTGATCCTTCACAGACTCTTCACTTCTTCTACACTCTCTATGATCAGCACAGACTTTTACCTCTTCCTGAACAGATCTGTCATTGACTCCTTCACAGACTCTTCTGCATTATTCTACACTCTCTATGATCAGCACAGACTCTTCACTATTCCTACACTCTCTATGATCAGCACAGACTCTTCACTCTCTCCTACACTCTCTATGATCAGCACACTATTTCACTCTCTCCCTACACTCTCCATGATCAGCACAGACTCTTTATTCTCCTACACTCTCTATGATCAGCACAGACTCTTCACTCTCTTTTACCTCTCTGTGATCAGCACAGACTCTTCACTCTCTTTACAGACTCTCTGTAGACCAGACTGCATTCTCTCCTACACTCTCTATGAACCAGACTCTTCATCTTTTTACCTCTTCTGATCAGCACAGACTCTTCATTTCTACCTTCTCTATGATCAGCACAGACTCTTCACTCTCTCCTACACTCTCTATGATCAGCACAGACTCTTCACTCTCTCCTACACTCTCTTGATCAGCACAGACTCTTCACTCTCTCCTACACTCTCTAGATGTGTCAGATCTCTCCTACACTCTCTCTGATCAGCACAGACTCTTCATTATTCCTACACTCTCTATGACCAGCACTGACTCTTCACTCTCTCCTACACTCTCTATGATCAGCACAGACTCTTTTTCTCCTACACTCTCTATGATCAGCTGACTCTTTCTCTCCTACACTCTATGATCAGCACAGACTCTTTTTCTCCTACACTCTCTATGATCAGCACAGACTCTTTTTCTCTCCTACACTCTCTAGACCAGCACTGACTCTTTATTCTCTCCACACTCTCTATGAGTCAGCACTGCTCTTTATTTTCCCTACTCTTCTATGATCAGCACAGACTCTTCACTCTCTCCTACACTCTCTATGATCAGCACAGACTCTTCACTCTCTCCTACACTCTCTATGATCAGCACAGACTCTTCCTCTCTCCTACACTCTCTATGATCACCACAGCATTATTTCACTCTCTCCTACACTCTCTATGATCAGCATGACTCTTCACTTCTCCTACACTCTCTATGATCTGCACAGACCAGCTGCTCTCCTACACTCTCTATGATCAGCACAGACTCTTCACTCTCTCCTACACTTTCTCTATGATCAGCACAGACTCTTCACTTCTCCTACACTCTCTATGATCAGCACAGACTCTTCACTCTCTCCTACACTCTCTATGATCAGCACAGACTCTTCACTATCTCCTACACTCTCATGCTGCACAGACTCTTTTCTCCTACACTCTCTATGATCAGCACAGACTCTTCATCTCTCTACACCTCTATGATCAGCTGCAGACTCTCTACTCTCTCCTACACTCTCTATGATCAGCACAGACTCTTCACTATCTCCTAACTCTCTAGATCAGCACAGTGTCACTTTCCTCACTCTCTGTATGATCAGACAGACTCTTCACTATCTCCTACACTCTCTATGATCAGCACAGACTCTTCACTATCTCCTACCTCTTCTGTCAGCACAGACTCTTCACTCTCTCCTCTCTTCTGTAGACCACTCTTCACTTCTCCCTACACTCTCTATGATCCAGACTCTTCACATCTCCTACACTCTCTCTGATCAGCACAGACTCTTCATTTACACTCTCTCTATGATCAGCACAGACTCTTCACTCTCTCCTACACTCTCTATGATCACCAGACTCTTCACTCTCTTTTACACTCTCTATGTCAGCACAGACTCTTCACTCTCTCCTACACTCTCTATGATCAGCACAGACTCTTCACTCTCTCCTACACTCTCTCTGTCAGCACAGACTCTTCATTATCTCCTACACTCTCTATGATCAGCACAGACTCTTCACTCTCTCCTACACTCTCTATGATCAGCACAGACTCTTCACTCTCTCCCACACTCTCTATGATCATTTTCACTCTCTCCTACACTCTCTATGATCAGCACACTCTTATCTCTACACTCTCTCTGTGAACAGACTCTTCATTATTCCTACACTCTCTATGAATCAGATGCAGACTCTTCATTTACACTCTCTCTGTCAGCACAGACTGCATTCTCCTACACTCTCTATGAACCAGCTGCATCTTTTACACTCTTCTGATCAGCACAGACTCTTTCTTCACACTCCTTCTGTAGACCAGACTCTTCATTCTTCTACACTCTCTATGAATCAACAGACTCTTCACTTCTACCTACACTCTCTATGAAGCAGACTCTTCACTCTTCTTTCCTACCTTCTCTATGACCAGCACAGACTCTTATTCTCCACTCTCTCTGAACCAGCTGCAGCACAGACTCTTACCTCTTCTCCTACACTCTCTATGATCCTTCTGTAGACAGCTGCATTATTCTACACTCTCTATGAAGCACAGACTCTTCCTTTTACACTCTTCTATGAAGCACAGACTCTTCATTCTCTCCTACTCTCTATGATCAGCACAGACTCTTCACTCTTCCTACACTCTCTATGATCAGCACAGACTCTTCACTATTCTACACTCTATGATGACAGACTCTTCACTCATCTATTTTACACTCTCTCTGATCAGCACAGACTCTTCATTTTCCTACCTTCTCTATGATCAGCACAGACTCTTCACTCTTCTACACTCTCTATGATCAGCACAGACTCTTCATTCTCTTTTACCTCTTCTGTGATCAGCACAGACTCTTCACTTTTACACTCTCTATGATCAGACCAGACTCTTGCATTCTTCTACACTCTCTATGATCTGCACAGACTTTTACCTCTTCTGTCCAGACTCTCATTTTGATCCTTCACAGACCAGCTGCATTATCCTACACTCTCTATGAATCAGCTGCAGACTATTTTACCTCTTCTACACTCTCTATGATCAGCACAGACTCTTCACTCTCCTACACTCTCTATGATCAGCTGCAGACTCTTCACTCTCTGTCAACTCTATGATCAGACCAGACTCTTTCTCTCCCACTCTCTGAATGATCAGCACAGACTCAGACTGTCATTTTACTCCTTCTGATCTTTGGATCAGACCAGCTGCATTATCCTACACTCTCTATGATCAGCTGCAGATTTTTCCTCTTCTGAAGCAGACTCTCTTTGATCCTTCTGTAGACTCTTCACTTCTCCCTACACTCTCTATGATCAGCACAGACTCTTCACTCTCTTTTACACTCTCTATGATCAGCAGATCTTCACTTTCCCTCACTCTCTATGATCAGCTGCACTTTCACTCTCTCCTACACTCTCTATGAACCAGCACAGACTCTTCACTCTCTCCTACACTCTCTGATCAGCACAGACTCTTCACTCTCTGTAGACCACTCTCTATTCTACACAGACTCTTGAACCTCTCCCTACACTCTCTTTGACCAGCACAGACTCAGATGTGTCATTTTACTCCTCTGTAGACCAGCACAGACTCTTCACTCTCTATGAACACTCTCTATCTTTTTACCTCAGACTCTTCACTCAGATCTCCACTCCTCTCTATGATCAGCACATTATTCTTACTCTCTCCTACACTCTCTATGATCAGCACAGACTCTTCACTCTCTCCTACACTCTCTATGATCAGCACAGACTCTTCATTCTCTCCTACACTCTCTATGACCAGCACAGACTCTTCACTCTCTCTACACTCTCTGTGATCACACAGACTCTTCACTCTCTCCTTATTTTACAGACTCTTCTTCTCCCTACACTCTCTATGATGACTCTTCCTCTCTCTACCTCTCTATGAGACCAGCTGACTCATTCTCCTACACTCTCTATGAACCAGACTCTTCACTCTCTTTTACACTCTCTCTGTGAGCACAGACTCTTCATTTTCCTCCTTCTGTAGACCAGCACAGATTCTTCACACTCTCCTGAACTCTCTATGATATTTTAGACTCTTCACTCTCTCCAGATCTCTTTGATCCTTCTGTAGACCTCTTCATTATTCTACACTCTCTGTGATCAGCACAGACTCTTGCATTCTTTTACCTCTTCTGTGAAGCAGACTGTGTCATACACTCTCTTCTGTCAGACCAGACTCTTCATTCTCTCTACACTCTCTGTGATCAGCACAGACTCTTCACTCTCTCCTACACTCTCTATTATTCACAGACTCTTCACTCTCTCCCTACACTCTCTATGATCAGCAGAGACTCTTCACTATCTTTACTCCTTCTCTAGACCATCTGCATTACTCTTCACTCTCTCCTACACTCTCTGCATCTTTTTAGACTCTTCTGTCTCTCCTACACTCTCATTGATGTCAGACTCTTACTGCTCTCCTACACTCTCTATGATCCAGCACAGACTCTTCTCCTACACTCTCATCTCACAGACTCTTACTCTCTCCTCTCTATGAACCAGCACAGACTCTTCACTCTCTCTACACTCTCTATGATCAGCACAGACTCTTTTTACTCCTACACTTCTGTAGACACAGACTCTTCATTCTACTCCTCTCTGATCAGAACAGACTCTTGCATTATTTTACCTCTTCTGATCAGACAGACTCTTCACTCTCTTCTACACTCTCTAGACCAGCTGCAGACTCTTTATTCTACACTCTCTATGAACCAGCTGCATCTTTTTACCTCTTCTGTGATCAGATGTGTCATTTTACTCCTTCTGTAGACCAGCTGCATTATTCTACACTCTCTGTGAAGCAACTGCATTATTTTACCTCTTCTGTGAAGCAGATGTGTCATTTTACTCCTTCTGTAGACTAGCTGCATTATTCTACCCTCTCTGTTAACCACCTGCATTATTCTACCCCCTCTGTGAACCAGCGGCATTATTTTACCTCTTCTGTGAAGCAGATGTGTCATTTTACTCCTTCTGTAGACCAGCTGCATTATTCTACACTCTCTATGAACCAGCTGCATCTTTTTACCTCTTCTGTGAAGCAGATGTGTCATTTTACTCCTTCTGTAGACCAGCTGCATTATTCTACACTCTCTATGAACCAGCTGCATCTTTTTACCTCTTCTGTGAAGCAGATGCGTCATTTTACTCCTTCTGTAGACCAGCTGCATTATTCTACACTCTCTGTGAAGCAACTGCATTATTTTACCTCTTCTGTGAAGCAGATGTGTCATTTTACTCCTTCTGTAGACCAGCTGCATTATTCTACCCTCTCTGTTAACCACCTGCATTATTCTACCCCCTCTGTGAACCAGCTGCATTATTTTACCTCTTCTGTGAAGCAGATGTGTCATTTTACTCCTTCTGGAGACCAGCTGCATTATTCTACACTCTCTGTGAACCAGTAGCATTATTTTACCCCACCTACCAACTGCATTATTTTAACCCCTTATTGAACGACCTTCATTATTTTGCCCCTCTGTGAAGCAACTGTGTAATTTAAACCCCCTCTATATACCAACTACATTATTTTACTCCCTCTGTGAACCAGCTGCAATATTTTATCCCCTCTGTGAAACAACTACATTATTTTAAACCCCTTCCCATTATTTTACCCCTCTGAGAAGCAACTGTATCATTTAAACACTCTGTGAAGCAAACATTATTTTACCCCCTATGTGAACCAACTCCAATATTGGAGCTTCTATGTGAAACAACTTCATTATTTTATACCCTTGCGAATAAGCTGCATTATCTCACACCTGATGTGAAACAACTTCATTCTTTTATACCCTTGTGAATAAGCTGCATTATCTCACACCTGATGTGAAACAATTTCATTATTTTATACCCTTGAGAATAAGCTGCATTATCTCACACCTGATGTGAAACAACTTCATTATTTTATACCCTTGAGAATAAGCTGCATTATCTCACACCTGATGTGAAACAACTTCATTATTTTACCTACTCTGTGAACCAGCTACATTATTTTACACTCTATGTGAAATAATTGCATTATTTTACCCACGCTGTGTTTCTGCATTTTTACCCCTCCTGGGAACCAACTGTATTATTAAATGGCTTACATTCTCAATTAAACTCAATTTACCAAAGTTCCATCGAAATTTTTTTTCAATAGGTGTTATTATTAATATAATCAATTAATTTTTTGTCCTTCTTAAAATGTCTTTCACGTAAAATGTTCATCCAGGGATGTTCTTCTGAGTGGGTCACTCTAGATTCTTCTAAAATATTGGAAAACTTTCCTCTGTACATCTCTCTCTCTCTCTCTCTCTCTCTCTCTCTCTCTCTCTCTCTCGCTTTCTTTATTGCTTAAGCTTTTTTTTTTCTTTCCTCTCAAAGTCTGAATAAATTTCTTTGTCCACCTGACTGACCGCCCACTTTATCCATCCCACTCTTTGCTATGTATAATCACATACAACATCCTATCTGTCCAGTCATTTAACCATGGAATTTCCTCTTTCCTGTATTTTGCCCAATTTCTCTAAAGAAACATCCAATTTAACTCCAAAGACAAAATGACCGTATTCTTATTGGTATCAGAACTGCCAGGAAATAGTCTTGAGAATTGTGGAAAGGTGAAGGGGAGATAGTGGCAGGAAAATGTCCATATTAAGGGAACCAGAAGATACAAATGGATTGTGGGATTTCTGAGTAATCTAACAAATTGTAGACTTCTATGATTAAGCTCAATTTCCCAATAAAGGAAATCCTTGTTGGCCAGACAGACTCCAGGGGATGAATTCATGAATTAATTTTTGTGTATCATGATTTTAGCAAAATCCTACTCTAAGCCCTCCTCCGTGCTTGTAAATGCTGGCATGATATATATTGGTTTAATTCATTTCTAGAACGATTCAACTTGGGCGTTAGTCCCCACTGTCACCCTTTCACATTACCAATATTTGCCAACACCAAGTTCAGCCAGATTAAACTTGAAATTCAAGAAGTGTAAGAGGACTAAAAAAATAAACAAAAACCCAATGTAAATAGTGTTACAGAAAAAAAAAACATTAAAATGATATAGGAGGAATTTAATTTTATCAATTAAATACATTTCTTTTATTTTCTTATAAATCCTTTCAGAATTGGTTTTCAGATAAATCAATTAATGTTAAAATATATGTCTCAGAATAGCTACAAATTAATGGCTTTGTGGAAGTTGCAGTGAATTATAATGTTAAGATATAAATCCAAATTTATGGAGGGTAAGTGCTAAGTCCACAAGTACTCAAATGAACAGGGTGACAGCTTTTGAAGAGAAAGAAACACAGCAACATGTACTATCTAAATATATTTAGTATACAAATAGAAACAAGAGAAACTAGGAAAAAGGAAAGTGCTTTCAGACAGTTTGTGTCTGCAGACTTAGCTTAGGTGGAGAGTATCTGGTTATCTTGTCAATAGTCTTGGTTGAAGAAAATGTCTTTTTCAGTCCTCAGTGAGTAATAATTTTTATTGAAGCTGCTGGCTCCATTTTTCTGTAACTTGATACCACCATCTTGACTTGTAGTGAAGGAACAGCATTGCTTTATGCTGTCTGGTTAACATGATGGAAAAAAAGAGCATAAGTCTTTTCATGGCACATATATCTAGGGTCACATGATTCTTACAGGGGTAATAATTGGTCCTTTCTTTAGCCACTCAGCATTCTTGTTTATTCTGTGCTTGATTAGTTTTGTGTTTTTGATTGCTCATTTTAAATTCCAATAAAGTTTGAGGGGGTGAAAATTTGGCCTTGTAAAAATATTCAGTTCATCCTGGCTTTATGTTCAAATGTTACTGAACTTTTGAATCAGAAGTTATTGCCATTATTATTATTATTCTGAATGTTTCATGGTATTATTTATACCATCTATCTTCATACGAAAATACAAATTTTTGACTAAGTTCCTAATATAAAACGATAGATCTCTTCTCTGCAAATGCATGGAAATATTATTGAGGGCCTCTCCAGCTCACAGATGTTTCAGTAGGATCACTGCCATCTTCACACTCCCAATGATGTTGTCTCATAGATGTCTTGGGAAGTATAGAAATTCTTGGCAATAGTTCCCAATGATCCAACCACAATTATTATTATTATTATTATTATTATTATTATTATTATTATTTTCTTTGATTTCTGGCATTTACACATTTCTTTTCGGTTCCCGCCCAGGGACCTAAAGTTAGAAATGGCATCATGACACTTTCCACTGACAAAAAAAAAAATTACATAGATAAAATCCTTCGTAAAGTGTGGGCTGTACTTGTCAGAACAATTTTTTGTATCTCCTTGAGACATGGACTTCCAGGAATCCCTTCAATTAGTCTACTGCAATCTTTTCCAACCAGTCCTAGGGCTCCAACTACAACAGGGATTGTTGATGTTCCCATATGCCACATTTTCGAGATTTCTATTTCAAGTTCCTTGTATTTTGACAACTTTTTGAATATCTTCAAATATACATTGCAGTCAGCAGGGACTGCCATATCAATAAGGAGGCACCATTTTTGTTTGTGGTCTTTAATAACAATATCTGGCTGGTTGGCCTTGATTGTTCTGTCAGTGTGTATTGTGTAATCCCATAGAATTGTAACAGGTCCTATCTCCGTAACCGGGTCTGGGTGGTGTTCATACCAGTTTCTTTCAGTTTTCTTCCCGTAGAAGTTGCAGATTTTCCAGTGCAGTTATTATTATTATTATTATTATTATTATTATTATTATTCTGAATGTTTGGTTTGGTTTTTGTTTTATGGCATATCAACCTTAAATGGCTTATTTAATGCCAGCAAAATTTTTGCTGCTGGTAATATTTTTTCCTTGAAAAATCTATTTTTCGTAATATTTTTTTCTTCAGAAATGTATCGCTGGTAATTTAGAAAAAAAAAAATGTATTGCTGGTAATAATGTATTGCTGGTAATAATTTTTTCTTCAAAAATTTATTTCTGGTAATGATTTTTTACAAAAAAGTATTTCTGGTATTAAAACCTATTTTTACACTTTCATAGTGTCTTGACCTCATTAGTGAAAGAGATAATCAGTTACCCCGAAAAAAAAGTTTGTGTTCTGTGTGCGATCTGCCGAAGAAAAATTACCAAAATTTAGTTAGCAAAAATCTACTTCAATGACTAGAATCTATGCTGATGTTCTTCCCTCCCCTGACTGGCATGACCAATCAGAAAGATCTCTCGATGAACCAAAGCCGTTGTTTTTCGCTTATAAAGGCAGAAGATTTTCTGAGGTGGTGCGCCAAACACGCGTTTTTGCTTGTGAGAAGTGAAGGTTGGATGTGTGACTCCATTTTGTCATTTCTACTTTGCTTGTTGGACTGTTACGATGGGCTATTGTTTGAACTGCGATTTGGCTACAAGTGTTGCGGTCGAGAAACAGAAGAAATCTATTGCAGTTGCTACTATAAGTTGACAGTCTTTTCTTTTCTTTTTTTTACTACAACAGAGGGTTAATTATTTGCCCATAGCTGAGACCCTAACAGGTCCTACCACCCCAGGTCAGGGTGGACATGGACCAGCAATTAGGAGGTGGTTCCATGCTCCTCAAATCCTCTTGATCAGAAGCCTTCCTGTTGGACATAGTTTATTGTCTTACCCAGGATGCAGATGTAGTTTATTGTCATAACCAGGATTGTATTCTGAAAGTATCATGTTAATGTTGTTGTGTAGATATTTTAAGTAGCAGGGAAGATACTGCTTATCAAGACATAATAAAAATCTCAAACACACAGTACTTTTCTAAGTATGCTTGCTGTATCAATAAGGCAGTTTTTGTCGTGTTTGTAAAATGATGGAGCCAAGGACTCTAGTAACTACCAGCATAACTTTAGCATTTTTCACAATCTGGCAATGTCAATATTCAGTCTATTGTACTTACTGATCTTTTCTATTTGATTTGCTGCCCTACTGTAGTCAGCACATATGACCAAATGAATTATTTGGCATTCATTGTCAGTAGTGATGAGGACGACTATATCTGGTTTTCAGTATTCATAACTTAATCTGTTTGAAAATCTTGATTTCTTCTTCTGTTACTCAAGATTCTACTATTTCTTGGACATATTGTAGCTGTATTTTTGCACAAGAGCTACAGAAAATTAAGGCAAACATGGTTATTTCATCTTTTGTAATCTCTCTTTCACCAGCATTTTATATTCATTGATTATACGTGCGACACCGTCTGGTTTCTCTCTGCAAAGCATACACATCCGGTTATCTATAGTGTGATACATGCTGTTGGCTCCAGCTTCGATATGCAAGGATTGTCCCAGCACAATCATGATTACGCTATCAGCCCCTATTTTCAGGTCACAGTGCTTTTAACATTCACAGAGGTTTCATGGTACTTCAGTCTTTCTGTTGCACTTTCAAATTGAAAAGGAACAATATCATTATTATTATTATTATTATTATTATTAGTAGTAGTAGTAGTAGTAGTAGTAATATTTTGCTTTATATTCAGCACATTTCCTTGCCAGGTCTTTACTCTAGACCAAGAATAAGGAAAAGTAGTAAATATATATGTTCGGCCCATGGCATCCTCACCATCAAACATATGTGCAACAAGGTTTTAGAGAAAATGGAAACGAAAAGGAACTTCATGGGCAGAACAAAATGGTTGAAAGGAAAAGGAATGACAAACATGCTTTGTTCTCAGAGAAACTTTTATACTAAGACATACACAAAACTATATATGCATACAGTGCTGTTCGATAAAAGTGACTCACCTGATTTTTTTTACTAAATGTTCTCTTCTTCGATGAAACGAAAGTTGAGCTAAATTCAAAGGATAAGCGATCTAAAATCTGAAGAAGAAGCTTTGAAAGCTCTTTGAATTTAGCAGTAAGTACTGTCAAACATCCGTTCAGTATAATGTTCTGGGGATGCTTTTCTTTTCATGGAACTGGTTTCTTAAAACCTATTGAAAAGACCCTCAGGAGCGAGCAGTACAAGAGAATTTTAGAGTCTTGTCTGCTCCCTTCTGCTGAAAGGGTGCAAATCGACCCCACCAAGCTCATTTTTATGTAGGATAATGCTCCCTGTCACAAATCAAAATTGATGAAGTAATACTTTGATGAGAAGCAGGTGAGTGTTATGACATGGCCGCTCCAATCTCCTGACCTCAACCTCATAGAAAAATTATAGAGCATGTTGCTCAACTGCTTTCTCGAGAGCCTGTACTTTATAATGCTCCATAAGTTTTCTATGGGGTTGAGGTCAGGAGATTTTTCAATAGGTTTTAAGAAACCAGTTCCATGAAAAGAAAAGCATCCCCAGAACATTATACTGAACGGATGCTTGACAGTACTTACTGCTAAATTCAAAGAGCTTTCAAAGCTTCTTCTTCAGATTTTAGATCACTTATCTTTTGAATTTAGCTCATCGGAGAAGAGAACATTTAGTAAAAAAAATCAGGTGAATCACTTTTATCGAACAGCACTGTATATCAAAATATCCCACACAGAGAAATTATAACATATATGCAACAACAAACAGTGTGTAATATTACTTGTAATATTTCCCAAAGGAAAACTGGAGTTACAACAGTTTCTCTATGAATCAAGTAAGGCCATGTAGTTTTTCTTATAAAACCTACCCATATGGGTGAGGGACGTCTTTCTTCTGCAGGCTTTACATTACACCTGCTTCCATCTACATATATATTTGAACTTATTTCAATACTTCAAAAGCTTCTGATCCTTAGCTATGATTAATTAATGATAAACATATCATTTTAGTTTATGATAGATTTCATCATGATACTTCTCTTAAGCTTAGAGTGTAATTATAGATTCTTATTGTTCAAAGTAGAGTCCAATAGAGTTATAAAGCCTTGGAGAATTCTAGTAAGATATCTTTAATCATTTCTAAGATACAACAGTTTAAAGCTTAATCTAACAAAAGGAAAATTTTGTTGTTACACCTGGTATATGGCATGGTGGGCCCTAGGTGTGAAGGTCTGAACTGGTGGAAGTAAGGAATGTAGCTCATCTGAATATTTGCCATATTAACAATGATAGAGTAGCTAAAGTCTTGCAACATTTCATCTGTATGGAAATGTGCTGCACGCAGGACTTTTCTGATATAGTAATGCTGCCTACTCTTTTATTTGTTGATGATTTAGTCAATATTTTTCCTGTTGCATTAACACTGGTTGTTGCTGCAATATCTCAGCCCCAGTTGGGATAATTAGAGATGAAATTTTGTAGACAGAGCACGCCTGTTTCATTAATAAGACAGATTCATTGCCTTGTGTTTTGAATAACGATTTTGATTTCGGGATGAGAGGAAAACTGAATAACCCCAGAGATTTTAAATTTTTATTGCTTTTTGTCTTTTTTTTTTTTTATCTCCCACCCACCATTTTATACCTCAGCATGATCGTATTGTTGGCTGTTACATATTTAAGTGAAATGTCAAATCCCAAGGGCGTGAGATCTCGACAATTACTATGAAAATTTAAAGGAAAATCACACCAACAAATACAGAGAAAAAATTTTTAAAACATAAATGTTTAAAAAAATATTGATGTAGTGGAAACAGAATGTAGATATAATAATCAGTTTGTGAAGTTTCTGCTATGCATATTAAGTAGGCCAAATGACAAATAACAAATTGAGACTCGGAGTGGAAGGGGGGGAACCGTACATAACGATGATATAGCTGAACTTGTATTTGCCTATTCTGAATATAATAGCAATTTCATTATGCAAAGTATATAAGATTTTACAAGCACAAAAAAATGGAAAAATGTATTTTGTCATTTGCTCAAATTGATAAAAATTTATATGATTTCAAAATACAATTCCTAACAGAAATGTATCCTTCTCATTCAAAAATCAAAAATTCATTTTCCTTAAGATTTTCTCTATAATATGAGTCTTTCTCTTTTCCTATAAATTTTCTATAATATGAGTTTTTCTCCATTTCCTTAAGATTTTCACTCTGATATGAGTCTTTCTCTTTCCCTATAAATTTTTTCTATGAGTTTTACAAACTTAACACACTTACAGGCAATAGTGAAGTTAAGACAAGAGAAGGAAAGTGGTTGTGAATGAAGAAAGAAGATTTGGAAAATTGAACACATTACAGATAATATTGAAGTCAACACAAGAAAGAGAAATCAGTTAAGAATGAAGAAAGTAGGCTTAGAAAATTTAATATACTTATAGTTAATAGTGAAGGTAAGACAAACAACAGAAAGTGTTTGAGAATGAAGACAGGCGGCTTGGCAAACTTAACACACTTAGCGGCAATAGTGAAGGCAAAACAAGAGAGGGAAATGGTTGAGAATGAAGAAAGAATGGTTAGAAAATTCAACACAGTTCAATTTTCAAACCAAACCATTTATTTAGTCCATGGCCCAGTGGATAAAACATGTCCTCAAGGACACATGGCCCAGTGGATGAAAGCATTGGTTGAGTAATCCATAATAGTGACCCAAAGAGTTGTGAGTTCAATTCCTGGCCATATCAGAGGGAACAAAAACTTGGAGAGTTGAGTTACTAAAGGGAATTCACTTATACTGCGGTACCCCTAAAAGGTCATGGCATGTGGAATTAGAACAATCTACCCCTGTGGACTAAATAAAGGGTTTGGTTTGAAATTCCAACGCATATAACCTGAAGAAGGTCAGTGTGTACAATGGCCAAAATGTTGTGAATACAGTAATAAAGATTTGGAGAACAGTCCGAAGGATGTAAATAGTGTAAATATTGCATGACATGTTTGTATATTCTAGTACAGTATAATTCATTTTTGGAATTAATTTCTTTGTGTTATTATTTACTTTTATTTCTTTGTATTAAGATGTTAGTAAACCAAAAATATACAGTACCTTGCATAAGTAATAATGAAGGCAAGACAAACAAGGAAAAGTAGTCGGGAATGAACATAATCAAGGAAAAATGACAAAAAGAATGAAAGAAAGGAAAAAACAACAAGAGAATGAATATAGGATAAAGAAAGAAACCAAGAGAAAGAAAAGAAAAGCAATAAGAGAATGAATATAAAGAAGGAAAAGCAACAAGAGAATGAATATGAGCAAAGAAAGAGGAATGAATGTAAGGAAAGAAAAAACAACAAGTGAATGAATATAAGGAAGAAAAAATGAAAAAGAGAATGAAAGAAAGCAAGCATAAGAGAATGAATATACGTTAGGATAAACAACAAGAGAATGAAAGGAAGGAAGGAAGGAAAAGCAACAAGATAATGGATATAAGGAAGGAAAAATAACAAGAGAATGAAAAGGAAGCAAAAGCAACAAGAGAATAAATATAAGGAAAGAAAATCAAAAAAACATTAAAATGTAACTGAAAACATGACTAATGAATAAAAACGAGGAAGAAGATAAAAGGAAATGAATAAGAAAAAGGAAGGAAATAAAAACATGTACAAAAAATAAGGAGAAAACATATGATAAAAGTGAAAAAGAAAAATTGAAAATGGAAAAAAAAAGGTAAAGAAAAGATCAAAATGCCTGACACAGTGATTACTGTGGCGTGAACTCATTCTAAGATTGACAGCAATGCCGGCTTTGCAACGACGAAAGAAGATTTGACAAAAACGGAAGAGACAGGTAATTTGGATAATAATTTGTAAACAGTAAGCAATGGTAGGGGCACCAGACTTTGGGATGTTAGGCACTGGGTTGATGATATACTGGCACAGGAAGTAGTAGATCAGAGATCAAGACACATGTTTGTGTGTCTCCAAGATGCTTGTGTGAACATATATTGTGCTGCTTCAATAAAATGCATATATATATATATATATTCAAGCATGTTTATAAGCATATGAGAATGTTTACAAACTTCTTTCTGTTTTTTGCTTATCATGTCTACATTTTACAGATTTCTCTCTCAAGACCCCAAGAAACCTTGAATATTCTCTCTCTCTCTCTCTCTCAAAACACACACACAAATACATACATCTATATGTATATATATATATATATATATATATATATATATATATATATATATGTTTTGAACAATAAAAAATATTGAGAAATTAAAAATTAAAATTTTCAGACACACTGGGTTCTATATATATATATATATATATATATAGATATAGATATAGATATATGTGTGTGTGTGTGTGTATATATTGTAATATTTTTCCAATTATTGGATAAAGTGTTGAGTATTGAGCTTGAACGTGAGAATTAACTGTCCAAAGTTCATATTTTTGTTCAACTCCATTTGACTTTTGCAGACATTGTCAGTTCTTGACAATAACTGAAAATATATTTTTATATATATATATATATATATATATATATATAAATTATATGACATGTAGATCAAAATAATATCGCATATATGCATCAAATGATGTTGTACATGTATCAAAATGATATATATATATATAAATGATATCATCTATGTGCATATGTATCTAATTGATGTCATATAAAATTAAATTATATCATATAAATATATCAACCTGATATCAAATATGAAAATGTTAACATGTATACATATATCAAAATATATGAAAATGATATATATATATCTATATATATCTATATATGAAAATGATATATATATATCTATATATATCTATATATATCTATCTATCTATCTATATATATATATATATATATATATATATATATATATATATATCATATCAAAATGATATCATATACATATCAAAAATTGAGGTATTGTATTACACTATTTACATCATTTGGACTGTTGTCTTCATCTTTATTGCTATATTCATAATGTTTTGGCCATTGTACACTCCGACCTTCTTCATGCGATATATGTTGAAATTTCAAACCAAACCATTTATTTAGTCCATGGCCTAGTGAATAACAAATGTCCTCAAGGACACATGGCCCAGTGGATGAAAGCATTGGTTGAGTAATCCATAATAGTGACCCAAAGAGTTGTGAGTTCAATTCCTGGCCATATCAGAGGGAACAAAAACTTGGAGAGTTGAGTTACTAAAGGGAATTCACTTATACTGCGGTACCCCTAAAAGGTCATGGCATGTGGAATTAGAACAATCTACCCCTGTGGACTAAATAAAGGGTTTGGTTTGAAATTCCAACGCATATAACCTGAAGAAGGTCAGTGTGTACAATGGCCAAAATGTTGTGAATACAGTAATAAAGATTTGGAGAACAGTCCGAAGGATGTAAATAGTGTAAATATTGCATGACATGTTTGTATATTCTAGTACAGTATAATTCATTTTTGGAATTAATTTTAGGCACAATTAATTTCTTTGAGTTATTATTTACCTTCCTTCCTTTGTATTAAGATGTTAGTGAAACAAAAATATACAGTACCTTGCATAAGTATTTACTCTCCTAGAATTTTTCTACATTTTGTAGTGTTACCAACTGGAATGAAAATTGACATATGTAGTCTTTTTACTCTTTGATTATCAGAAGAAAAAAAAAACTGTGTTTTGAGAGTGCAAAATACATTTTATTGTGACCCAAAGAATAATTAAGACAACAAAACAGTCGTCTCTTGGATGTATAAGTATTCACGACCAAACCTGAGTCAATACTTTATAGAACCACCTTTTGCTTCAATTACAGGTGCACGTCTTTTTGGGTATGTATCAATTTTGCACAATTATAGACCAAAATTTTTACCTATTCTTCTTTTGCAAAATAGCTCAGGTTCAGTCTTGTCATAGATTCTAAAATGGATTAACATCTAGGCTTTGACGGCCATTTTAACACTTTAATATGCTTTGATCTAAACCATTCTTTTGTAGCTCTGGCTATATGTTTAGGGTCCTTGTCCTGCGGGAAGGTGAGCCTCCACCCTAGCCTTATTTCTTTTGCAGATTGTAACAAGTTTCCTTTGAGGATTGTCTTGTTTTTGGCTCCATCCTTCACTGTACTAATGCCTAATGTACAGACTGGAGAAGACAAAAATATATCTTCTCTCTTTCCAATCATGCAAATATCCAAATAAAAAGAAAGTAAGTGGGATTAAGAGAGTTGGTACAGAAGGGGTTGGTGGTGCTGTTCAATGAATTTACCAAAACATGATGTAAGGTTTTCATTGTTGACATCAAAGAGGAGTGAGTCAGTGGTCGGATGAGAAGAATGTTGTGATCTGGGCAACACAGTTGTGCAATTTGCTAAACCAAAATTAACCTTGAGGTGGAAGAGACAAAGGTTGATATGTGAGTGCAAGGAAGAAAAGTGTATTGAACATGCCAAACAAAATGACAGAAAAATCTCTATGAATTTCTTACTGAAAAGATCTTAGGGGTCAGGCTTCTTCCTAAAAATCTGATCAAGTGATGAAATATTGAAACTTTTGTATTCTTTGACAAGGCAGAGAATTTTTCAGTATGCATGAATCAATGTGTTATTTTTTTTGTATTAATATGTTGGTTTGCAAAATCCTGTATGCATATATGTGCATATATCTATCGATATATATTTTTAAAGAAAATATGTGTCCGAAAATTACAATTTTTAAAATCTTTCTCATCATGCTTCCATTTGGTCAAAAGACTAACATATGATAAATATTATTAGTATTATTATCAATATTATTATTTTTGTTGTTTTTTTTATCTCTTAGATTTATTTCAGGGGCCTATTATATCTACACATACACACATGTACGGAACTTCCTAAATCAGAATATAGTATAATATATGGACTCATCATTAAATCTAAACTTTTGTATTGACATAAATATGAAGCCTTTTCTTCCTTGAATCAGAACAGTACCCTAAATACCAAACATCTCGGATGATCAGTTTAGAAGAATTGTACTGTACTGAAGATCTTGACAATGTACAAATAATAAATTTATAACTTTCATAAATATTTAAACATTTTATAAAGTGACTTAGTATTTAACAAATTACAATATTTGTTTAGCACAATTTTTTTCATGACTATTTGTTGTCAGTTATTTTTAATACAATTTATGTATTCAATCTACACTTTAAATAAAAATGAATCAATGTTACAAACTATGTTTTGTATCCTAAACACTAAAACTTAATAAAAATTTTAAGCTTGCCACAGCAGCCTTTTCCTATTTGAATACGAATGGTGACATGCTAGATGCAATCATCAGGCAGCTTGACAATTGCGTCTAGCATGAAAAAGCCTGTGGCCTTTGTGTATTGACTTCAATGTTCACTTTTATATTTATATTTACATATGCTCTATCTCTGATATTAAGCACTTTATCCTATAAATATAGCACACCTTAAAACTATATTTCTGGATATATATATATATATATATATATATATATATATATATGTACATATATACTACTACTAATAAATCTACATGTATATATACTAATAGTAATAAATATACATTCAAACGCCTGCAGCCATACATATATATATAAAGGTGAAAGACAAAAGGAAAACTATATTATTAGTCGACGCATTTCATCCAGTGTGGACTTTTTCAAGGCAAAAACAAAATGAATAAGACCACATTGATGAAACACATTGGCTAATAATACACTTTTTTTTGTCTTTTTACCTTTTATACATATTATCATTTTTTACAGGTTAATTTTTGGTAGTTATATATATATATATATATATATATATATATATATATATATATTTATATATATATATATATATATATATATATATGTACACACATATATTTATTACAATTAGTATAAATTTCATCTTTTTTTATTTTACACTGAGCACTGTTTTATTACCACAAGAACTCATTGTCGAATATTTTACATATATCTTAATATTTAACAGCTATCATACTTTTGCTTTTTTTCTTTCCTTTTTTTACCCTGCAGCCATCAAGTTGGCCAACTGGCCATTCACTCATGATTCTGGGGATGCCCCCCCACACACACACACTTACTACTTCCTCTCCTCCTTAATATACTATAATGTCAGTTAACCATCTCAAGGTCAAAAAGTTCTGTGGGCCACAGAATGACTCTCCAAATAAGTTATCTGAATATACATTCTTTGAAATAGCTTAACTAGAAGACAAAGCCAGGGTTGTCTTTTGAAAGTTCTTTCAGTGGTAGGTCTCTACTAGTTTTAATTCTTTGTTTAATTTCTAATGGACATCTTGACTTTAACTAAGTTAAAATATAGTAACTATTTTATTTTTATTTTTTAATAGGAGTAGATAGGCTCTTCTATCGCCCGTTTCATACTCCTTCTCCTTCTCTTGAACAGGAGTAAAGGCTCATCTGTTCTTTCTTGTTTATGAAGCGATTATCAGTTCTTTTTCTTTTCTCAGTGCTGTCGTTAATTTTTACGCAATATGTGTGGATGTTGGCAGTGTCTCTTCATACTTAGGGTACCAGGTTGGCAGCTTTTTGGTTGGGCTTTCCAACTAGTAGTTAGGAGCCTGAAATCTTGTGTAGCATCTAAAGCGGCTGCTCTGATCAACAGTCACATAATATCAGGTTTTTTGCAATGCCATTTCGTGCATGGAAGGGTGTCCCTGCAAGCACTTCTGGTGGGCAACACCGAGACCACACTATGTTGCAGTCTGTGCCAATTCCCTTCCTGCATGTTACATTAGTCGACTGACTGTTACTACTACCATAAGACTTTTCTTTACCAATATACCAATATAAAACATATAAAACAACCAAAGATATAAACCTCTACCAGCTCAACGAAAAACACCTAAACCCCTCAAATTTTCTTTCTTCAAGTGATATTTGTACCAACTTCTGCAGTGTGAAATCATTCCTCTTTGAAAAATCTCCAGACATCCTAGTTCTCTGCAAAACTAATCTTAACTCTTTCAATCCCCTTCTCTGATTTCTCAATTTCTGGCTATCTTCCTCTCTTTAGGAAGGATTCTAATGTCCACATGCATGGCCAAGAAGTTTATGTCCATGAACATCTCCCTCTGGCTAGGGGACTCTCTCTTGAATCTCCAGACCATTCTTACATGTGTCTCCATCTTTCTCTACTAAACTCAGTCAGCTATCTTCTTTCTCTACCGTTCCCCTTCTTCTCATGACTGATGCATGTTAGATAATGTTTCGGATAATATAGACAAGGCCATCTTCCTACACCCATTTGCAAATATATTTGTGTTCAGAGACTTTAATGCCGAGGTCATTAAACACTGTCACTGACCTCACTTGCATCCAAACCCTGAACTTCTCAATCACTCAATCTCTTATACAAGTGGTGGACTTCTCCACATGTTTCCCCAGTAATCCTGATAGACGTGCTTCTCTTCTAGATCTCTTTTTAACCTCTATCCCTAACTGTTATGGTCCAGTTCCTTGTACTACGGTGATAGTCCAAGGTAGAAGAATTTGCACACAGGTATAGCAAATGTAATATTTTTTCTTAATTTGACATTTAATATTGTTATGGTCCAGTTCCTTGTATCATGGTGTTAGTCCAAGATAGAACCAATAAAAAAGAATGCGAACACAGGTATGGAGTAACACAGATATATTACAAACAGGAATATATACAGAGAAGTAGAAGTGTTAGTATGAACAATCAGGTTTAGTAGAGAGAAAAATGTAGTCTTGACCAGTATCACTATTCCAATGTCTTGCAATAATTGTCTGACTTGACTCTTGACTCGACTCGAACTACTGACTCAATTCGAACTACTGACCGACACCTTGCCTACTCCTGAGGCACAGTTTATATTAAGTATGGAATAGTCCATTATTATTATTATGGGTAGATCCCATAATACTAACACATATGGTATTATACAGCTCTGCCCTCTTGGCAACTCTGATCATGCAATAGTGTCTGTAATCATCTCTTTCCACCCACTCACCAGCCTAGAACCTCCTACCAACAGAATATCTTTCTGTTATCAACAAGCAGATTGGATCTCATTTTGTGATTTCTCTTGTGATGTCCTTTGGAATAAAGTTTTTATCATCCTGTTCAAAAATGTGTCTCTAAGGTCTCCTCCTGTGGGAAAGCTGACATAGATGCTTTCATTCCAGCAAGGAAATACAAAGTTAAATCATGTTCATCTCCTTGGTTATCATCTGTATGCTCAGCCACTATAGCCCACAGGAATCACTTCTTCCAGCTGTACCAGAGCAACACATCTGACTGCAACAGACGTCTCTCTGTCTCTGTTTGTAGTGAGTGCAAATGTGTTCTCAAAGAAGCAAAGTTACTGTTTGCTGATAGAATTAAACAAGGTATAGCATCTTACAGGTTTGGTCCTAGGGATTATTATCAGCTCTACAAGAGTGTGCTGAACAACAGCAAATCCTCAATCCCTCCTATATACAATCAATTCGTTCCTGACCTCTACAGCAGATAAAGTTGAATGCTTTGCTCATAAATTCTCTTCCAACTCAACACTTGACCCATTTGGAGTACTGACACCTCATTTTCTCACTACAACAGAGGCTCTACTGAGTGATATGTGCATAATGGCATCATTGGTCTCAGACACCATTTCTAAATTAGACTTCCATAAGGCAAGCGAAAGTGACAGTATCCCAGCCGTCATCCTAAAGAAATGTGCTCCCAAGCTGGCTCTAGTTCTCTCCAAACTCTACAACTATTGTTTCACTGCTTCCAGCTTGTTGGAAGTCCTCCAATGTAGTCCCTGTTTTTAAAAACTCTAGAGAACCTTCTGACCCCTCTAACTATCACCCTATTCATCTTCTACTGCTTTTCAGCAAAGTAATTGTGGCTTTAATCAATGCTGCAGTGGTTAAGCAACTTATCTCTCACAACCTATTCTCTGACAAATATTTTTCTAGGTCAACTGCTGATGTGCTAACAGCCATCACTGAATATATATATCAAGCTCTTGATAATAATGGCGAAGCTTGATCTGTGGCTATATATATAAGTTGTTATATATCAGGATCAAAATAGTGGATAAACATGTTTGGTTCTGTTTTTGTTCAGGTACTTTTGAGCATCTCAGTCATTATCAAGAACCCGTAGGTGACAATGTTTTGTTGGCTACATCTTGACATTTTTGGGTGGGAATGCTGGGATTTATATTAAAGTTTCATTATGTAAAAGAAGAGAGAAAGAAAAAAAAGGAGAAAAGAAACAGGAGATTGTGGCAGAGAAGAAAGATATTGAAAAGAAAGAGAAAGTTTGAATCAAAAAAGGAAAGAAAAAGAAACAGGAGAAAATCAGTAGTTAAAGGGAGAAGGAATTGTAAATGAAAATGAATGAAAAAGACAAGCAGAAAAAATGATTGAAAAAAAAATCAAAGAAGAAAAAATAATAAAGGAGAATAAAAAAGTAAATGAAAAATTAAAGAAGAAAGAAAGAATAAAGTAAATAAAAAGGGAATGAAAAATCAAAGAAAGAAAGAATAAAGTAGAATAAAAAAGTGAATGAAAAATCAAAGAAGAAAGAAAAAATAAGTGAGAATAAAAAGTGAATGAAGATCAAAGGAGAAAGAAAAATAAAGGAGAATAAAAAGTAAATGAAAAATCAAATAAGAAAGAAAGAATAAAGTAGAATAAAAAAGTGAATGAAAAATCAAAGAAAGAAAGAATAAAGGAGAATAAAAAAGTGAATGAAAAATCAAAGAAAGAATAAAGGAGAATAAAAAAGTGAATGAAAAATCAAAGAAGAAAGAAAGAATAAAGGAGAATAAAAAAGTAAATGAAAAATTAAAGAAGACGGAATGTATAAAGTAGAATAAAAAGTGAATGAAAAATCAAATAAGAAAAAGAATAAAGGAGAATAAAAAAGTAAATGAAAAATCAAAGAAAAAAGAAAGAATAAAAGATAATAAAAAAGCAAATGAAAATTCAAAGAAGAAACAAAGAAGAAAATAGAATAAAAAAGTGAATGAAAAATCAAAGAAGAAAGAAAAAATAAGTGAGAATAAAAAGTGAATGAAAATCAAAGGAGAAAGAAAAATAAAGGAGAATAAAAAGTGAATGAAAATCAAATAAGAAAGAAAGAATAAAGGAGAATAAAAAAGTGAATGAAAAATCAAAGAAAAAAGAAAGAATAAAGGAGAATAAAAAAATGAATGAAAAATCAAAGTTGAAAGAAAGAATAAGGGCGAATAAATAAAAGTAAATAGAAAATACGTAAATAATAGAGAAAAATAAAAACAAAAAATAAGCTGATGAATACATTAGTTGAGAAAAGTAAGAAACATGTAAATAGATCCATTGACATAGGAAAGCACACAAGGGCAGACAATCTTGGAAATGCAATGAATAAATGAATACGAAACAAATAAACTATAAAAACAGTCAAACACGAACCAATGAAAACAGAATTGAATAGATTCTTCCACCAAACCAACCTAGCCATCTACTTGTCACTATTTCAATCTGATTTTGTTGCTGTCATTGCCTCTTCGAGAAAAGAGGATTTCTGGAAATTGTTATCAAGGCAAGATGTTAGACGTACTGTTTTATACATGCCAATCCCAACTAAATGTATGCATCATTTTAACTTCTGTACACCATGATGCGACTTCTCACTGGACTTATTCAGCCTGTACAGTGAGGTAATTCTGAGAGAATTAGAAGTCCTACCAGCATCATTATTGGCGGTCACAATCTTTACAATATAAGATATGCAGATAACACAGTGTGGACAGCAACAAAGAAAAAAAAAACTACAACAGCTCCTACAGAAGGTAGTGAAGGCAAACAAGAAGGAATGACTAAATTTCAATTGCAAAAAGAATGTATGGTTGTCACCAAATGATGAGCAGTCAGTCAGTTATGTGCCATACGTGATACATGCTTAAGTGATTCATGTATCTTTCAATATATGACTTACAAAGAACATTTTTTTTCCTGCAGTAGGTTGCCATTTTTTACTGCCATAGGCCAGATACCATCCAAGGCTATAGAACCTGGTGTATTCTGCTATTTACCCATAGCTGAGGGAGAAGAAGAGGATTCATACCTTTCCCAAGGATATTAGCTTGTAAGTGAGTGGATTCGACTGTAATTCAAACTCGGCTCTCCGATTACTCAGTCTGAGTTACTATCCATTATTCCACCTGATCATAACATGTAAATTACAAATTGGTGATACCAAAATCAAGCAAGTACAACAATTTAAATACAGGAAATTGTGGAGAGCCATGATCACCTACATCCTGAAGGGACACAGCACGTAAAAGTAGAAGAATATGATAGGAATTCAACCAAACTCTTTTTATATATTGTGCATAGTTTATTAATATTATTTTATTATTAATAAACAGCAATACCCGTATAATCACGAAAATTAACCAACGTCATGCCTGGTCAATATTGAGATGGGTGACCAGCTGATCTGAGCTTGGATATGCTGGAGATATAATGGAAATGGCTCAGAACTGTTAATCAGAGAAGCAAGATCCAATTCCAGACAAATACTATTGGAGTAATTATGAATTCCCCTTTCCTCCCTCCAGCTATGGGTTAATTAGTAAGATGTGTATCACTAAGCATTGGTTCCAGTATGATCATCAAAGTTAAGAGACAGTGAGCCTGGTCAGCACCTAGATGGATGAGCCTTTGGGGATATCAGGTGCTGTAAGCTTGGATGTACGAATGGTGTAATGGATATTGGCTTGGAATTATTACTTGTTTACCATTCTGAAGTTTGGGTCATTATATTCACGTTTACATACAAATACCCTTTGTAACAGAATGAATCCACCTCTTCTCCCCCAGCTATGGGTTAATTAGAAATATATGTATCAGTAAGTTATGTTAATTATTGAATAATTTCCTTGATAGTTCTACAACTATAAAATACTTGTTTAAATTTCCTTATTGTACTGTTAAATATTTGAGCTTGACAAAATATTTCAGTATTAATATGTGTAAATGCAGGTGTTGTAATATATGTCTTGAGTGTGTTGAGGTTGCGGGAATAGGCGGAGAAGGAAAAGAGACAAGAGGGAACAAAAATAACACTGCCTCGGAAGCCACAGCAACTTGAGAAAAAAAAACAACACTGTGTTTTGCCAACTGCTGGTTTTCACCTGCTTTTATTAGCATAAGGTATATTACAAAGACATGGATCTTGACCAGTTACAGAGAGGCTTGTATCTAGATATGCCAAACAGTCCCGCTGCTAACAGGGAAAAACTCAGATGTAACTGGTGTTAACAATCATGTTCGTATGCGATCTGAGGCCTCTTTTGCATCTGTACTGACGTGTGTTTGCCACAGCAGGTCATTATTTAAAGAAGTAAGAGGGTACAAATGGAAAGATTAACTCAGTGAAACCCTGCATAAAAATTTCATAAAGACACCATATCCAGGGTGCGATGGATAAATTGTCGTCTCAATTATGCAAAATTGAAAATTTAACTGACATCACATTTTAACAGATGTATTTACAAAAATTACATAAAAATATCTTGAATTACTAAAAGCTAAGTCTATTCAATAAATTCACCATTGGCTTCAACCACACCCCTGAGATGACTTTGGAGTCTCCTGCAACTCTTTTGGAAGGTCTCTTTGTTTAAGTTGGTGAATACTGCCATAATCCTTGCCTTCAGTTCATCTTTGGTCTTACAAGGAGTTTTGTTGGGCTCTCGCTCAAAGGCATCCCATACATAATAAGCAAGAGAGTTGCAGTGTGGGGAATATGATGGCCAGATATTAGGGGTGATGTGGTTGCACAACTTGTCTGACAGTTTGTGTGACATGGTGCTGAGTTCTGTTGCCAGACGTCGGGTCTACTAGCAGCCAGGGCAGTATTAGAATGGGAATGAATGTGGTTCACTACAATGATATAAAAGGATATAAGACTACTCATTTTCAAGTACATCTGTCTGCTACAGTGGACAGTCAATCCCTGTTGCAGGCGCCTGCTCAGGCACATTTGTTTAACACCCACAGAGCCCACCTGTGATCATACTGTAACTATACAGACTAGACCTTTGTTACAGTTTCTGGGAGAGAATGCATCATCTGACAGGATCTACAGTTTAAACAAGGTCAGTACACTGAAACCCTCAGCCATCATGACTGGTGATTTTGTGCTAAGACAACCATCAATAGCCTCTGAACAGTTCTGTCTACTCAGTTTCACTCATGAGGATTGGGTCAACCTATGGTATGTTTTTGTTATGGTAATTTACCCATGCACGCATAGACTCTCCCAGCTATAAATAGGAGCAGGTACTTCCTTTTGGGGAGTGTAGTTTCCAGGAGTCAGCTCTGACAGTCGAACTGAACAGTCTTGCTGTAACACTCTTGTTTGTATATGTTTGTATTACTGTTTTCTGTTAATATATTTGTTTAATTCAACTCCTTTCTTGTGTCTTTAATTCTGGCCCTAACCAGGTTACAACAGTTTTACAAGCATGCTGGGATAGTCATACCTTCCAATAACATCAAGATGTCTCCTTCCCGACAAATCAACCATGGTGAAATCTGAACAACAAGCCATATGCCTATATATATATATATATATATATATATGTATCAAAATTTTTGGAATATTACTTTTTACCAGATTTTATGTCCTTTATGTCACTTTGTGTCCTCCACATTTTCTGACTGACCTTTCAACCAACTGATGAACATTCTAAAATTTTAAATTTCTCAAATTTAAAAACCTTGATAAACCGATGACATCCTCACTTTTGTATATAAACACATGCAACAAAATTAGTCCTACAATGTCTTGGATAAAGTCCCTCAGAGGATGAAATACGTCGACTAAGAATAGTTTTTCTTCTTGTCTCACTTTATTCATTTTGTCCACTTACAGATACACTCTATCTGAAAATAATTTACACACACACACACACACACACACACATACACATATATATATATATATATATATATATATATATATATATATATATATATATAGCAGACATTTACTTATACTTGCATATCCATGTACATATCTGCCCTTTTTCAAATGTGCTTATACAAGATTGTGAATATATTTAATTACAGACAATACAATTCTATACACACATACACTAATATATATTTCAGCATTGTAGTATATATGATCTATAATTTTGTACAATAATGTGGCTGTATTTAATTGCAATCAATAAAATTCTGTATACACACATTATATATATATATATATATATATATATATATATATATATATATATATATCCCAGTTGTAACTTGCTAATAGAATCATTAATAAGTTTACTGGTCTGTGTGCTATATCCATTAAAACATACAGAAATCATCAATCACATGATTTACATATATTTTCCCCACTGGTTATTGCGGTGTGAAGCTGTTACCATGGGTAATTACAGGCAGTGTTGTGATTGGTTGAAGACAAAATGAAAGATTTATGGCAAGGGATCTATATGATAAACAATTCTGAAAATATGAAAGTCAACTTGCACTATTGTGTCTCGGTTAAGTAGAATTCTCAGAGTAATTGTAGATGAGGGAAGAAACTAATTGGCTATTCTGAAAATAAAGTATTTGGAGGAAAATTAAAGAATGAGAGGAAATAAGACAAAATTGGAATAACATGGAAATTGCTCTGAGGAGCTGCATTCGCTGGTTCCCAGACGTCATGAGTTCCAGTGCCCTACGAGGCTGGCATCCCGCTCTCACCCTTCACTGTCGAAACTCCTAAATGTAGCCGTCTCTTCTACTCTAATAGCTTCATGTCTCGCACCTCTCGCCTGTGGAACTCCCTTCCCTTCTCCTGTTTCCCTGTGAGCTATAATCTCCAGCTATTCAAGTGTAATGTCAATTGACATCTCCAGTTGCCTTGATCTATCCACTACCCTCATCCTTTCTTCTATCACTCCTATCTGATCTTGCTCTAAATTTTTTGTAACCCCTTGCGTCCTAGTGGCTTCCCGCCTTGCTTGGGGTGAAATGCTTAAAAAAAAAAAAAAAATGAACTGAAAGGAATCTCCATGGAGCATTTGTTAGCAGAACTTGTTTTAAAGAACATTATAACTCTTGTGAGTGTGATTCGTAATAGATACCTCACACTCAGTTGTGATTAGGTAACCCCTACTTGAGTTTGATCCCTATGTGGTACACACACTTGATTTTCATTTTCATTAGGTACTCTATATATGAATTAGTGGTTCATAATAGATTTTGATTCTCATTAGGTACTGTAACAAGAGAGATCTATAGTTAAAATATTTATTCTTCTATTTGGATTTCCCCCATTATGAGCATTATCATATCTGTGATATAATAATACCGTAATTCATGGACAGAACAAAATGGCTGAAGGGAAAATGAATGACGAACATGCTTAGTTCTAAAAGAGAGACTTTTATAGTGCTAAGACACACAAAACCATATCTATACATGTCCCATGCAGAGAATAATATATCACATATATCTACCTAGCAAAGCAGAGTGTAAGGAGAAACAAAAGAAAGAGTCTTACATATAACATGGAGATACTCCTGTATCTGGAGAAACAACGTTTCAGACTCCAGATTCAAACAGGCAGGTTTTATGATGTCCCATGTAAAGATACGTTTCACAAACAAGAAACAGCAAATCTTGAGTTTCTTCAAACTGAGGATTGTGAGCTGGAGTTTTATTTGATATCTGGGAAAGAATTATTCCCAAAGTCAAACAGCACCATGAAGTTGTAAGCTGCAGGGGAAGCAGATTTACCCTCAGAAAAGCAAGCAATGCAACCTCTAGATTTGTTGCTGCAAAACAAACTCAATTTGGATGCCACTTTCTTCGCTGTATAGAGTGACATCACTAACAGCTGTCATGTGATCCACCAAATCTTATCTCCACCAAAAGGAGATAAGCACCTTCAGTATCCTTATATTAACTTACACTTGATTTTTATTTGTTTGTGTAATGTAATTGATCCAGACCAAACAGCTCAAATTCAGTCTCTTTTTGACCAACGTGATGTTAGCTTCCTTTTCATGGTAACTGTTCTGAGGAGTTTTTCTTCTTTGTGCTATGACTACATGAATTTAAGTCTGCTACTAGATTGGTATCTCGGTCCCACCCTTTTACTGTTGAACTAGGTAAATGCAACTGCAACTGCAACTTTTATTCTAACAGTTTCTTTCTTTGCACTTTGCATTGATAGAACTCACTTCTGATTTCTTGCTTCCCCTTCACCTAAAAAATTCAAAAATTCAAACGCAACATCAATTGCCATCTTCTGTCTCACTGAATCTTGTTCTTTTATTTTCCTTTCCTTACACCTCCTCACTAAGGTCTTATTCTTTTTCACTCCCTGTAACCACCAGCAGCCTTGCTTGGGGTGAAATGATTAAAAAAAATTAAAAAAGGTACCCAACATTTGATTTATGCATATATATATATATATATATATATAAAAGTGAACATAGAAGTCAACAGTTAGAGGCCTCTAAGGGTTGACTTCTATGTTCACTTTTATATATTTACACGCTCTATCTCTGATATTGAGCACTATATTCCATAAATATAGCATACCTTAAGAGTATATTTCTTTATATATATATATATATATATAGATATAGATAGATAGATAGATAGATAGATAGATAGAAAAATATAAAGAGAACACATGCACTGACACACACACATGTGCACACACACACACACACACACACACACACACATATATATATATATATATATATAGAGAGAGAGAGAGAGAGAGAGGAAGAGAGATAGATAGATAGATAGATAGATAGATAGATAGATAGATAGATAGATAGATATTGAGGACGAACGAGAAACATAAAGAGAACATATATGTCTTTCTCTCACTATATATATCTGTATATATATACATACATACATATATATATAGATAGATAGATAGAAAACATAAAGAGAACACACACATATACACACACACACACATATATATACATAAAATATATATATATATAAGAAAATGAGAAAGAGAAACATAAGCATATATATATATATATATATATATATATATATATATATATATATGAAGAAAAAATATACAGAAAAAACAAACAAAAATCTTAATATGCAATTATGCTATATTAATGTTTTTTCTGTATATTTTTCTTCATACTATCGGATCTATATCCATATAATTGCTTATATATATATATATATATATATATATATATATATATATATATATATTTATATATGTTGATAGATAGAAAGACAGACAGATTGATAGATAGAAAAACATAAAGAGAACACACACACAGATATATATATATATATATATATATACAAGTAGATAGAGAAACATAAAGAGAGACATATATATGTGTGTGTGCATGTGTATGTCTGTGCATACAAGTAGGAAGAGAAAAATAAAGAGAATATATATATATATATATATATATATATATATATATATATAGATGGTATTAATTCTCTCATGTCCATATACATACTTGTTGATACTCTGTTAATCCAATCTTTGTTAACCTTCTTCAGTTTGTATGACTATACGCAAATCAGGCAATGAAGACACTTCTTAAAATCTTTGAATTTGCTTTGGAAACCCCATCCCCTATACCATGCAGTGCGACCACTCAGCATGATACTGGAAATTCCATAAAGTCAAAGGTGAATGCATTGTTCATGCAAATGTGTAAATAGATCTGGCTTTATGGATCCATGCATGAGACGTGGATTGGCAGGATTTTCGCAGGTGAAAGTTCCCAGTCATAAATGTGCATGTATGCTATGCATAATTAAGAAATCAGATTTCACTTGTGCCTTTAAGTTGCGATATTATGCGGAAAGATATTTGCATCTTAGTTTTATTTTTACAAGACAGCATTTGGACATTCTGAGAGATTACAGCTCAGTGGTTACAGCGCTGGACCATATTTGCCTGGTAGCTGAATTAATTTCTCACCGGAATTGAAACCCTACAATAAAGCTAGGGTTTTCAGTGGTAATGATAATATCGGCCATTAAAGTTGTGAAACCCAAATGTTTAATGATGCAACAGAGGAAGTTCCATTGGTATTCTATGGTGAAGGAAATTCCAAGGAATGTAATCAATCTTAAAATTAAGAATTATGGATCATCAGAAAATACAAGACAGAAAAGGCAATAAATTTTTACAGGTATTAAGAAAGAAAGAAAGAAAGAAAGGAAGAATGAAAGAAAGAAAGAAAGAAAGAAAGAAAGAAAGGAAGGAAGGAAGGAAGGAAGGAAGGAAAAAGGAAGAAAGAAATAAAGATTGGTTATATAATAAGAAAGAAAGAAAGAAAGAGTGGTTACATAATAAGAAAGAAAGAAAGAAAGAAAGAAAGAAGGAAAGAAAGGAAGGAAGGAAAGAAAGGAAGGAAGGAAGGAAAAGGAAGAAATAAATAAAGAGTTGTTATATAATAAGAAAGAAAGAAAGAAAGAGTGGTTACATAATAAGAAAGAAAGAAAGTAAGAAGGAAAGAAAGGAAGGAAGGCAGGAAGGAAGGAAGGAAGGAAGGAAAAAGGAAGAAAGAAATAAAGAGTGGTTATATAATAAGAAAGAAAGAAAGAAAGAAAGAAGGAAGGAAGGAAAAAGAAAGAAAGAAAGAAAGAAAGAAAGAAAGAAAGAAAGAAAGAAAGAAAGAAATAGTGATTATATAATAAGAAAGAAAGAAAGGAAGGAAGGAAAGAAAAAAAGCAAGAAAGAGTGGTTACATAATAAGAAAGAAAGAAGGAAGGAAGGAAAAAGAAAGAAAGAGTAGTTACATTATAAGAAAGAAAGAAAGAAAGAAAGAAAGAAAGAAAGAAAGAAAGAAAGAGTGGTGACATTAAAAAGAAAGAGTGGGGAGATATTAAGAATGAAAGAAAGATTGGGAAGATATTAATAAAGAAAGAAAGAAAGAAAGAAAGAAAGAAAGAAAGAGTGTGATGGCCCATGGCCCATTATAAGATATGTTATTAGGTCTTAGTAATTTCTGTAGTGGTGTCTGCTGTTCTGGGTCTGGCACCATCATCCCTTTACTTATGACATATCCTAAAAGGTTAATTGTGTTTAACCTGTAAGAACACTTATCATTGTTTAGTATAAGATTGTATTTTTCATTGGTGGCCATGAGTTTGCAATCATGATAAGGTTTATCATAGCTACATACCATTACATTGTCTACATATGTGTAAGTGCCTTGCAGTTTCTCATCAATTCTTCTCCTATCGAGGGCTCTTTGGAAGTTGGACACACCATTCATGACCTGGAATGGAATTCATTGAAATTGGTACAACTGTCTGCATGCTTCAAAGCCATGTAAGGCTTGTTTTTTTTTGGGATTTTTTCTACTTGTTGATTGGCTCATAAATGTGGGACAGTGGATTGGTGAAAAATGTGAAAATCTGTTAATAGTTTACAAGTTGTAATCATTCACTTTTTAGTTATTTTCAGAACATCTTATCAAGACTTGGGTCTTCGTAAGGGGTATATTTTCTTTGATTATTCCTTCTCTTTACATTCTGGATATTTTCAACTAAGTAAATCTCTTGTCTTTAGATGAATATGTAACTGGAATGCTTGTTGTGTTTATGTAGAAAACACATATCTACTATTATTTTTCCAGTAACAATTATTGCACACTCAAATGTGAGTCCAAGTAATAAATAAACACTATTTACATTATTTGGACTATTGTCCTCATCTTTGTCCCCATGTTTATCACAACTTTTTGGCCATTGGATTCTCCGGTCTTCTTCAGGTTGTTGGTATGTCAAACTGAACCCTTTATTTCGCTTACTGGGGTAGACTGTTCTAGTTCCACGTGCCATGTCTAATGGATGTCAGTTATCTTCTGTTAATTCCCCTCTCCAAGTTCTCCCATCTATATATGTTCTTTTTATCCGAGTGCTTTCGACTATACATTTAGCCATTTTCAAGGATGAAATATTTAAACTATTAAATAAGAAATGGTTTGTTGCATGTATGTATTTATATAATATTTTCATATTTTTTTTCAAAACAGGGTCAAGATATTGTGTCCATTTTTGTAGTTGATATTATTCAGTGTTTTTTTTTTTTTAATAATAAGTCTTCCCTTTTTTTAGCCTTTTTTTGCATGTGGATGATGCTATATATATATATATATATATATATATATATATATATATATATATATATATATATATATATATACATACATATATGAATGGAATCATCCCAATTTACATTATTTGGACTAATGTCTGAATCTTTGTTGCCATGTTTATCAAAATGTTTTGCCCATTGTATGCTCTCGCCTTCTTCAGGTGGTTGGAATGTTGAACTGAACCCTTCATTTCGCTCAATGGGGTAGACTGTTCTAGTTCCACATGCCATGTCTAATGGATGTCAGTTATGTCCTGTTAATTCCCCTCTCAAAGTTCTCCACTGCCTTAAGCAGATATTGAACTCACACCCTTTGGGTCCTGTCACTGGATCTAACTAACGCCTTTATCCACTGTGCCAGACAGATAGTAATAAATGAGTAACCCAAAACAAAGGTCAATTCATGTATTAACACAAGAATTACAATTACAATAAAAGAAGAGAACATTTATGCCACTAAAACACAAGGAGTTAGAGGGTGCGGTACAATTAGGAATGGAAACGTTAACGATGAGCAAAAAGAGAAGAGAGTAATCAGGACAGTAGATAGCGATTAACATTGCATTTAAATTTTTGCAGATTAAAAATGGCTGGAAAGCATGAAGTCAGAAGGGAGTTGCACAAGTGAGAAGTCCAAGAAAAGAAACAGTTAGCATAGAACTTATGGTTACATCTAACCAACTCAATTGTAAATTGATGAGATCTCGACACCAGTATAGTACCACACTTAAATTCAAAATGTCTAGCTACCATAATGAAGAGCTCATCCAAACAATTACCATAAAAGTATTTATAGAAAAAACATAAAAAGGCAACCTTATGCCAGTGGGAGAATGGCTGCAGCTGAGTCAACAGATCAGGACCAATAATATGAGTTGCCATTTAATTTACTAGATTTTACATTCTTTAAAATATTCCACTTAATGACAAGGTTTCTGAAAAACCTATTGAGTTATTCAGCTAGAAAGAGAACAGGTTAAAATCATTTTGTGTCATCCCTACCGTCTTCCCAAATGAGCAATGGTGAGAGGAAACACTATTCAGGCCTTCTTTAATGGAAGACATTTAGCACATGAGAGAGTAGTGAGGCACCTTGTTAAACAGGACAGAAATTTAAAAGTTTAGAGTGGGTGAAGTTAGTTTTTTATACAATTTCTCATGCAATCTAATAATTTTTTCTTTTCAGATGATAAATTATATAAAAACTATCAGAATGTTCTTTTTATCTGAGTGCTTTCGACTATACATTTAGCCATTTTCAAGGATGAAATATTTATACTGTTAAATAAGAAATGGTTTGTTGCATGTATGTATTTATATAATATTTTCATATTTTTTTTCAAAACAGGGTCAAGATATTGTGCCCATTTTTGTAGTTGATATTATTGAGTGTTTTTTTTTTTTTTTTATTAATAAGTCTTCCTTTTTTAGCCTTTTTTTGCATGTGGATGATGCTATATATATATATATATATATATATATATATATATATATATATATATATATATATATATAGATATATGTAAGCAAATATATAAATAAATATATGGATATAGATCCGACAGTATGAAGAAAAATATATACGGAAAAACAAACAAAATCTGTTTCTGACGTTGACATATTAACATTAAAAACAGCATAATTGTATATAAGGATTTTTTTTGTTTGTTTTCCGTATATATTTTTCTTCATATATATATATATATATATATATATATATATATATATGAATGGAATCATCCCAAGCAAGGCAGTAATGCCACTAAAAACAAGGGGTTACATGGTAGAATTAAGAAGAGAAACAATTATGATGAGCAGAAAGAGAAAAGAGAAAAAAGTAATCAGTTGGACAGTAGATAGCAATTAACATTGCATTTAAATTTTTGCCGATTAAAGTTGGTTTGAAAGCATTGAGACAAAAGGGAGTTCCAAAAGTGTGAAATACAAAAGAAGAAACTATTAGCATAAAACTTACAGCTACATCTAGCCATTTCAAGCATAAAATGATGAGACCTAGCTGCCAATCTAGTACTGCACTTAAATTCATAAAGTCTACGTACCATAGAGGAAAGTTCATCAGAACAATTACCATGAAAGTATTTCTAGAGAAGGTGAGAGAAGAAACTGTTAGCATTGAACTTACAGCTACATCTAGCCATTTCAAGCATAAAATGATGAGACCTTTCTGCCAATCTAGTACTGCACTTAAATTCAAAAAGTCTACGTACCATAGCAAAGTGCTCATTTGAACAATTACCAGATTTATAGAAAAAAATCAGAGTGGCAATCTTACGGTGGTGTGAAAGTGACTGAAGATGAGTCACCAGATCAGGACTAATAATATTGCTGATTCTTCTTTGGATCTCATCAAGAAGCTCAAAGTAAATAGCAGGAACAATGAGCCATATATGGCAGCAATATTCTAAGCATGGAGAAATGGTAGTCTTATACATATGTAAGATCGATTCTGGAGAGAAAAATTGTCTGGCCTAACAAAGTGACTGACACAGTGAACCAACTTTCTTAGCAGCTGACCTAGCAATAGATTCAGTAGAGTCTTTCCACTTCATATCAGCAGAGAACAAGTTACTTTCATATCAGCAGTACAACAAGTTACTTTCCTGGAGGTTAGCATCAGCCATGCTGATAGGAGGCTGCAAGGGGTTTCTCAGATGATTAATGAGGGAGAAGTTTAGTTTTGGAGACATTAAAATTATAAAATGTCACGAGAGAAAAGTAAGACATTGAAAAATGAATACTTTTTTCCCCACATGCTATAGCCAAAACTGTAAAAGAGGAAAGTGAGAAAGAGAGAGAATATCATTGTCTATTTATAGTTTTTAAGCATACCCCCTAGCATTGGTTTTTTATGTAAGTCAAGAGGCACAGTTGTGTAATGGATAGTGGCTTCGGATTAAGGAATCAGAGAGCTGAGTTCGAATTCCAGTCGAATCCATTATATTCACTTATGTACTAATAGCCTTGGGAAAGGTATGAATACTCTTTTCTCCCCCCAGATATGGTAAATAGCAGGACAGACCGGGTTCTATAACCTTGGATGGCAACTGGTCTACCGTAGAAAGAAATGGCAACCTACTGTGGGAAAAAATGTGCCTCGTCAGTCATGTATCGAAAGATACATGATTGCCTAAACGTGTATCAACCATGGCACATAACTGACTGACTGACAAGAAGGACATATCACAAATATTACCAAAGTATAATGGCTGCTTGTTCACAGTCTGTAGCTAAATTATTTAAGATTTTTAAACAGAATAGTGTTAGTAATTAATAAAGAAAACCCACAATTTTTAATTGTGGCAGAAAAATCAGTTAAATGGATGAAATTAATGTGGGACATTACCATAGAGGAAAGTTCATCAGAATAATTACCATGAAAGTATTTATAGAAAAGGCACAGGGAAGCTACATTACGGCAGTGGAAAACTGACAAAAGATGAGATGCCAGGTTAAGGTCTCTAAATATATAGCAGTAGCACCAGATCATATATAGCAGTAATATTCAATGTATGGATGAATGATACACTTATAAATATGTAAGATAGATTCTGGTGAGAAAAACAGTGTAGCACAGTCAAGTGAACCAGCATCCCTGACAACGGACATATCAATTGATTCAATATAATCTTTCCATTTCATGCCATTAGCCCAAGATAGGTGTAATGAGTTACTCTCCTGGAAGTTAGCATCATCCATGATGATGGGAGGAAGAAAAGATTCTCTCAGAAGATTTACAAGCCATTCCTTGCCCCAGTTAAAATAAAGTAAGCTTTTTGGTCTCAGATATTTCCATCATCGAGGAAATCTCAATGGCTGAGAGAAAGCAGTCAAATAAAATTTTCCAGTGGTACCAGCTATCAATAGTATCTGGGACTTTTACATCTAGATCTAAGCGTTCTGGTTTCAGATACTTGTCCATAATTAATTTGAATAAATCTTAAAAAACAATCTTTTAAACTTGTAGTTAAGCACTATTCAATGCAATTTGACTAGTGGCCGTAAGGGAAGTTCAACCATTTCTTTTACAGTTGAGTAGTTCAAGGATGAGGCAGCTATGGTTGCTTTCACCATATTCTTCCTTTTTTTTAATCATTTCATCCCAAGCAAAGCAGGAATGCACACAGGTTACAGGGAATGAAATTGAAAGAGAAGACTTAGGGGAGATTGAGCAAAGGGCAAAAGATGAACGAGATTCAAGAAAACAGAAGATGGTGATTGATGTTGCATTTAAATTTTTGAAGATTGTAGGGAAGCAAGTAAACAGAAGGGTGAGAAAATAAACTGTTGGAATAGAAATGGCAGTTGTATTTAGCTATGTAAACAGTAAAATTTATATTTCTCTTTATTTCTGAAATGAGGTATTGTAAAAAGCCTGGAGCATACAACAGCTGAAATGTTGGGAATATGGCAACAAAGAGGAGAGCAACAACCTGAACAATGTAAATAGTGTAAATAGTAAAATCTATGTCTTCATGTATTCAGGGTAACAGGGGAAAAAAGATTCTCAGAGCAATTGCCATGAAAATATCTGCAGCTGCTTAATTTTATTCCGTTAAAGGTTATGTAGTCATCTAAATGACTGAACTTTTTGTAAATCTGTCTGGAGCATTGCAGTGGTTCCTGGTTAGGGTGTTGCCCAGTAGTATCTTGTCCTAAATGTTTTCTGTCCCCTATGCAGAATAGGACCCTCAGAGTCTGAAAGAAAGTTATTGCCATCAAAATTTGGGTGCTCTTGCTCTTGAGGAGCTTATCCCCTACAGCAAGTGAAATTTGAAAATAAGTTCTGACAAAGAATATTTGATAATGTTTTATGAAAGTATTAGTATACGAATCACAATGAATATAGATATAGACTTTAATCATGCATTTTACCAGGAGCATTATCATTATAGGTTTTCATCACGCCTACTATCCATAACATTCACTGTCTTGACCACCATCATCAAAATTAGAAACCTTTACCATCATTAACACTATAAACTTTCACCACACCTCCACCTCTGTAGTCACTACCAGCTCATACCATTACCACCACTGCTATCTAAACCATCACTATTTACCTGGAGAATCTGCAATATTATTGGGCTTGATCTGGTAGCTCAGCTTCAGTCACTTGCTCACCACTGTAAGATTGCCTCCCTGTGCCTTTTCTTTAAATACTTTTATAATAATCGTTTGGATGAGCTCTTCGCTATGGTACCTAGACTTTTAGAATTTAAGTGCAATAATAGACTGTCATTGAGATCTCACCGTTTTACACTTGAGCTGGCTGGATGTAGCCATAAGTTTGATGCTAACAGTTTCTTTTCTTGAACTTTTCACTTGTGGAATTCCATTCTGACTCCATACTTTCCAGCTAACTTTAATCTGCAAAAATTTAAATGCAATGTCAATCACTATCTACTGTCCTCCTGATTGCTCTTTTCTCTTTCTCCTTATTACTAATTCTTTTGTTCCTAATTCCTCTCCACCCCGTAACCCCTTGTGTTTTAGTGTCTGCACTGCCTTACTTCGGGTTATACTAAATAAAAAAATTAAAAAAAAATAACTAGAAAAATTTACCAACCCCCATCATCACTCTTAATATTCACCATCACTATCACCACTACCTGCTTTAACCATCACCTTTACGACTACCCAAATTAAGCTTTACCACCACCATTATAAACCTTCACCGCCACTAGTGTTATCAGCTAACCCGGTCACCACCTCCATCATCACTAGAAACCATTATCCCAATGACAATGTCTTTAAGCCTTCACCACCACTATTATCAAATAACCCCCATCACCACCATTGCCACTACTATAAACCTTTACTTCTGAGACCACAACTATAAAACTTTACCACCATTACTATCAGGTAGCACCACCTTGACCAGTACCACTCTAAACCTTTACCACCACCACTACCTCCACACAAATACACCACCTCCTCTATAAACCTTTACTACCACCTCAACCTCATCGACACTACCATCATTACTATCAGTTACCACCACCACTACCAGTATAAAGCTTTACCCCTACCTCCACATTACCACCACCTCTACCTCCACACAAACTACTATCAGCTACCACCACCACCACTATGAGGATAAACCTTTACCACTACCTCCACACTATCACCACCACTACCTCCACACAAATACACCACCTCCTTTATAAACCTTTACTACCACCTCAACTACATCCACACTACCATCATTACCATCAGCTACCACCACCACTACCACTACCACTATAAAGCTTTACCACTACCTCCACACTACTACCACCACTCTAAATCTTTACCACCACCACCACCACCACCTCCAGACAAAATTGTAAATCTTTACCACCACCACAACACCACTGCCATCATCACCATTATAGACCTTTACCACCACTACTACTTCCACACCACTCTAAACCTTTACCACCACCACTGCCACTGTACAACCATTATAAACCTTTACCACCTCCTCCACACCACCACATCACTACAAACGTTTACCACCACCACCACCACCACTACATATGCACCACTGCCAAAACCACCACTATAGACGTTTACCACCAGCACAACCTCCCCACCACAACGTCACCTAGCAGTGTCACAACCACCATCACTACTATAAACCATTACTACTACTACCACCAACACCACTATCTGATCCCATCACCACCACCATCACCACTTATCCTGTATTGCAGTTATAAGTCTTAACCACCTTTATCAATACCACCATTACACCGCCATGACCACAAATATCAACTTTTACCACTTTAAAGTTTACCACCACCACCACCACCATCATCATCATCCATCACCATCCCTATCGCTGCTATAAATCTCAGCTATCATAAACATTATTACAACTATTGTTGCAGCTAACTCATTCATCATGTATATGACTATTGTCATTAGTTCTTTGCCAAGAGGCATATTTGACAAGTTCACCATATTTGTCTCTGTGATCTTCATCTAAAATTGTGGCCAATGATGCCTTACCATTTTAATTAGCCTTTTCCATTAGCATCTGACTGCACATCTTTCTTCCTTACGCCAACTTCTCTAATTGATCCTCTTCTTCATGATTTTATAAATTTATTCTTTTTTCTTTGTCACCTCGTCATTCCTTTATTTTCTCTTCTCTGCTATCCCTATCACCTTCTATCATTCTCAGCTATCCCTATCGCTTTCTATCCTTCTCAGCTATACCTATCGCTTCCTATCCTTCTCAGCCATATCTATCGCTTTCTATCCTTCTCAGCTATCCCTATCACCTTCTATCCTTCTCAGCCATATCTATCATCTTCTATCCTTCTCAGCTATCCCTATCGCTTTCTATCCTTCTCAGCCATATCTATCATCTTCTATCCTTCTCAGCTATCCCTATCGCTTTCTATCCTTCTCTGCCATATCTATCACTTTCTGTCATTCTCAGCTATCCCTATCACTTTCTATCCTTCTCTTCTATCCCTATCACTTTCTATCCTTCTCAGCCATATCTATCACTTTCTATCCTTCTCTGCTATCCCTATCACTTTCTATCCTTCTCTGCTATCCCTATCACCTTCTGTCCTTCTCAGCCATATCTATCACCTTCTGTCCTTCTCAGCCATATCTATCACTTTCTATCCTTCTCTGCTATCCCTATCACCTTCTGTCCTTCTCAGCCATATCTATCACCTTCTGTCCTTCTCAGCCATATCTATCACTTTCTATCCTTCTCTGCTATCCCTATCACCTTCTGTCCTTCTCAGCCATATCTATCACCTTCTATCCTTCTCAGCCATATCTATCACTTTCTATCCTTCTCTGCTATCCCTATCACCTTCTATCCTTCTCAGCCATATCTATCACTTTCTATCCTTCTCTGCTATCCCTATCACCTTCTATCCTTCTCAGCCATATCTATCACATTCTATCCTTCTCTGCCATCCCTATCACTTTCTATCCTTCTCTGCTATCCCTATCACCTTCTATCCTTCTCAGCCATATCTATCACTTTCTATCCTTCTCTGCTATCCCTATCACTTTCTATCCTTCTCTGCTATCCCTATCACCTTCTATCCTTCTCAGCCATATCTATCACCTTCTGTCCTTCTCAGCCATATCTATCACCTTCTGTCCTTCTCAGCCATATCTATCACTTTCTATCCTTCTCTGCTATCCCTATCACTTTCTGTCCTTCTCAGCCATATCTATCACCTTCTATCCTTCTCAGCCATATCTATCACTTTCTATCCTTCTCTGCTATCCCTATCACTTTCTATCCTTCTCTGCTATCCCTATCACCTTCTATCCTTCTCAGCCATATCTATCACTTTCTATCCTTCTCTGCTATCCCTATCACCTTCTATCCTTCTCAGCCATATCTATTTGTTTTCTATCCTTCTCTGCTATCCCTATCAATTTCTATCCTTCTCTGCTATCCCTATCACTTTCTATCCTTCTCAGCCTATCTATCCTTCTCTGCTATCCCTATCACTTTCTATCCTTCTCAGCCATATCTATCACTTTCTATCCTTCTCTGCTATCCCTATCACTTTCTATCCTTCTCAGCCATATCTATCACTTTCTATCCTTCTCTGCTATCCCTATCACTTTCTATCCTTCTCTGCTATACCTATCACCTTCTGTCCTTCTCAGCCATATCTATCACCTTCTGTCCTTCTCAGCCATATCTATCACCTTCTGTCCTTCTCAGCCATATCTATCACTTTCTATCCTTCTCTGCTATCCCTATCACCTTCTATCCTTCTCAGCCATATCTATCACTTTCTATCCTTCTCTGCTATCCCTATCAATTTCTATCCTTCTCTGCTATCCCTATCACTTTCTATCCTTCTCAGCCACATCTATCACTTTCTATCCTTCTCTGCTATCCCTATCACTTTTCCATCCTTCTCAGCCATATCTATCACTTTCTATCCTTCTCTGCTATCCCTATCACTTTCTATCCTTCTCAGCCATATCTATCACTTTCTATCCTTCTCTGCTATCCCTATCACTTTCTATCCTTCTCTGCTATACCTATCACCTTCTGTCCTTCTCAGCCATATCTAACCATAAGAATCAGCCTTTCTATCTTTCTATCCTTCTCTGCTATCCCTATCACTTTCTATCATTCTCTGCTATCCCTATCACTTTCTATCCTTCTCAGCCATATCTATCACTTTCTATCCTTCTCTGCTATCCCTATCACTTTCTATCCTTCTCTGCTATCCCTATCACCTTCTGTCCTTCTCAGCCATATCTATCACTTTCTATCCTTCTCAGCCATATCTATCACTTTCTATCCTTCTCTGCTATCCCTATCACTTTCTATCCTTCTCAGCCATATCTATCACTTTTTATCCTTCTCTGCTATCCCTATCGCTTGCTATCCTTCTCAGCCATATCTATCACTTTCTATCCTTCTCTGCTATCCCTATCACTTTCTATCCTTCTCAGCCATATCTATCACTTTCTATCCTTCTCTGCTATCCCTATCACTTTCTATCCTTCTCAGCCATATCTATCACTTTCTATCCTTCTCTGCTATCCCTATCGCTTTCTATCCTTCTCAGCCATATCTATCACTTTCTATCCTTTCTACTATCCCTATCACTTTCTATCCTTCTCAGCCATATCTATCACTTTCTATCCTTCTCTGCTATCCCTATCACTTTCTATCCTTCTCAGCCATATCTATCACTTTCATCCTTCTCTGCTATCCCTATCACTTTCTATCTTCTCTGCTATCCCTATCACCTTCTATCCTTCTCAGCCATATCTATCACTTTCTATCCTTCTCTGCTATCCCTATCACTTTCTATCCTTCTCTGCTATCCCTATCACTTTCATCCTTCTCAGCCATATCTATCACTTTCTATCCTTCTCTGCTATCCCCATCACTTTCATCCTTCTGCTATCCCTATCACCTTCTGTCCTTCTCAGCCATATCTATCACCTTCTATCCTTCTCAGCCATATCTATCACTTTCTATCCTTCTTTGCTATCCCTATCACCTTCCGTCCTTCTCAGCCATATCTATCACCTTCTATCCTTCTCAGCCATATCTATCACTTTCTATCCTTCTCTGCTATCCCTATCACTTTCTATCCTTCTCTGCTATCCCTATCACCTTCTATCCTTCTCAGCCATATCTATCACTTTCTATCCTTCTCTGCTATCCCTATCACTTTCTATCCTTCTCAGCCATATCTATCACTTTCTATCCTTCTCTGCTATCCCTATCACCTTCTATCCTTCTCAGCCATATCTATCACTTTCTATCCTTCTCTGCTATCCCTATCACTTTCTATCCTTCTCTGCTATCCCTATCACCTTCTATCCTTCTCAGCCATATCTATCACTTTCTATCCTTCTCTGCTATCCCTATCACTTTCTATCCTTCTCAGCCATATCTATCACTTTCTATCCTTCTCCCTATCCCTATCACCTTCTATCCTTCTCAGCCATATCTATCACTTTCTATCCTTCTCTGCTATCCCTATCACTTTCTATCCTTCTCAGCCATATCTATCACTTTCTATCCTTCTCTGCTATCCCTATCGCTTTCTATCCTTCTCAGGAATTCCTTTTGTTTTCTCTCCTTCTCTGCTATCCCTATCGCTTGCTATCCTTCTCAGCCATATCTATCACTTTCTATCCTTCTTCCATCTTCTTTTCCTTTTCTTTTCACCTCATCTCTTATATTCCTCTTCTCAGCTCCATTCAATTCTTCTTAGACTCTTTCTCTCCCATCTTCTTTTGCCCTTCTCAAGCACCCTCCCTACTCGCCCACACTTTTATCAAGCCATTCAGAAAATATTTAATTATGCCCTCTGTAGGTTTAATAGTTATTTTTTTAAAAAGAAAAGTAAAAAAGACAGGAAAAAAATGAAAATAGATATAAATTTTACTTTATGCTAATTAGCCTCTTATTCAAACTGAACAAGTGCTTTGTCCCCTCTAGAAATCGCACCAGTTGAGTGGTTGTATTGATTAACATGGAAGTCATGTCACCTCTTTTAGAATCTAACTTGTTGCTGTCATTTCATAAATTTATGAAAAGCTATGACAGTTAGGAAGCATAACTTAAACCCGTTTTGCTTGTGCGTCTACCTTAATATTTAGCTTATGGACAGATCGCATTGAAACACTAGTTCCTGTATGATCACACTCAAGTATAGCAACATCAAGCCTGGTCAGTATCTAGATGGGTGACCACTTAGGAATTCCAGATACTGTAAACTTGGATGTATAGATAGTGTATAATCACTTGGAATTGTTAATTGGAGAGCTTAGTTCTAATTCCAGTTGGGTTTTACTTATGCGCAAATATCCTTGGGAAATGTATGAATCCACATCATCCCCTTCAGCTATGGGCTAATTAGTAAGACTTGTATCAATAAACCATTATTATCTCAAAAAAATAAAATTATTACTGTCGAAAAATATTTTCTGGCTTTAAATAACCTGTAAGCAGTTGTTAAATCGTAGAAAACAAATCAACCAATCAACTACCTTCACATTTAGAACATTAACTAAAAGAACAAGTTTAAGTTTCTATTCAAAGTTATTGGTCAACAATGTTTGCTACTAATAAAAAATAGGTTTTATCGTGAGTGAGTAAGGTGAGTTTGAGTTTTTATAGTCAGATTTTATGCCAAAAATTGTAGGGCATACTATACACAGATAATTTTTTCTGAAGGGGTTAAAAATAATGCATTTTTGGTGACTAGTTGCACTCTACACAGGTAATATTTTTTCTGTAGGGCTTAAAATGCATGCAAAAAATTCAGTGTCACACTATAAATGGGTATATATGATAAATTTCAACCAATGGTAGTACAAAATGAATGCCAAATGTTTTCTGATAAAGAAATGGCTAATATTACCATTACTTTACAAGCCTCTTGCGGCTTAAACACTAGTTCTATGCCATGTGTTCTCATGAACTACATTCCTGAGCCCCACCAGATTATAAACTTTGCAACTGGAATCAGCCACACCGCATACACAAGAGTGAATCATCCTCATTCCCTTCATGTCCCTTCATATTAAGAATAAGTTGTATTCGAACAGCTTCTTACCAAGAACTGCTGCTCTGTGGAACAGACTCCCAGCAGGACATTTTCCTAATCACTACAATATTCACCTCCTCACGTCTAGGCTCATTTCCCATCATATTCCTATAGTAAGAAGTTCTATTCAGGCAGCTTCTTCCCAAGAACTGCTGCTTTGTGGAACAGACTCCTAGAAGGATGTTTTCCAAATCATTACAATCTTGACCTTTTCAAGTCTAGGGTTAACCATTATCTTTCTTCTAGAATCTATCTTATAAATCTATAAGTTTTTCCCCTAAATCCAAGCTTAATATATTGCTGCTACATATTTAGAGATTCTTGATAAAATTTTTAAAAAAATCAGCAATATCATTGGTCATGACCTGGCATCTCGGCTTCAATCACTTTCCCTCATCTGTAACCATAACCATAAGTTCTATTCTAACAGTTTCTTTTCTCACAGTTCTTGCTTATGGAACTCATTTCCGGCTTTCAAAAATTTAAATGCAATGTCACGATGGAACAAATGGTAGCAACTCGGATTGAGGAATCGGAGAGCTGAGTTCAAATTTCAGTCAGATCCATTACATTCACTTATGCTAATAACCTTGGGAAAGATAGGAATCCTTTTCTCCCACTAGCTATGGGTAAATAGCAGGACAGACTCAATTCTTTAGCCTTGGGTGGCAACCGATCTAGGAGAAAGTAACTCTGAATTCAAAACTGTATGTAGCCCTGGCATAGCACATACTATACAGCTAAAGAAAAGATTGTTCTCATTGGCTTGTTGATGTCTTAGTGGCTCTATTGCCTTATAAAAAAAATAACCCCATGAACTGCACATCTTTTGTTTTCTTACGCTCATACACAGTAACCCTCTACTTTGAGTGGCTTTTGTATTGGGTGAATATTACTATGAAAAAAAAAACATTACCATTCCTGCTTCCCTACCTGGAGCGAATGTACAGAGGATGTGGGAGGCTATGCTGGTGAAATAAAATAAAATAAAGAGGATTTAATTCTTTTGTTGCCAATTCTCAAGAAAAAAGAGAATGCATAAGTTCAGTTGCATATGATTGGTTTTTATTAAAATTCTAAAAGTTGCTTATTAATAATGGTAAGTATTGTGGGGCTCGCCCCTTGTACACAAGATGGACTCGTCCAAAGTATACTTATACTACGGAGAGATAGCATGAGAAAAACTTTGAGACAGGGTGTCCACCCAGAGTTATACGAGAGTCCAGAAAGAGAGATAATTACGGCTTCACTTACAGAGACTTGTACATATACTTTTCTACTAGCCTGCATTCCTGGACTCTCCACTCCAAGTTCGTATTCTTACGTTTAATACACCTATTTTTCTATTTTAATTACTGGCGTTGTTTATTTATTTGTGCAGGATTCCATCCCTGGAATCTACATCAGTAAGTCTGATCAGTTCAAATTGGCAGCTGATTTGAATCCTGTTGTTAACTGGGGCAAGGAATGGCTTGTTGATTTTAAATATTCCCAAACAAAACTGCTCTCTATTAATCATCTGAGAGGGAACCCTTTTTGGCTTCTGTCAGCATGGCTGATGCTAACCTCCAGGAGAGTGTTACTTAGTGCATCTTCTCATGCTAACATTTTCCATTAACATAAAGTAGAAAGATTATATTGAATCCATTGTTCAGTCTCTTGCTTGGAATATTGGTTCACTATATTGTACTAGGCAATTTTTCTCATTTATATATTTATAAGTCATCCATGCTTTTCTATAAATATTTTCATCGTAAATGTTCTGATAAACTTTCTTCAATGGTACCTAGACTTTATGAATTTAAGTGCAGTACTAGATTGGCAGCAAGGTCTCATCATTTTATGCTTGAAATGGCTAGATGTAACTGTAAGTTCTATGCTAACAGTTTCTTCTCTCACCTTCTTTAGAAATACTTTCATGGTAATTGTTCTGATGAACTTTCCTCTATGGTACCTAGACTTTATGAATTTAAGTGCAGTACTAGATTGGCAGCAAGGTCTCATCATTTTATGCTTGAAATGGCTAGATGTAACTGTAAGTTCAATGCTAACAGTTTCTTCTCTCACCTTCTCTATTAATATTTTCATGATAATTCTTCTGATGAACTTTCCTCTATGGTACTTAGACTTTATGAATTTAAGTGCAGTACTAGATTGGTGGCAAGATCTTGTCCTTTTACAGGTAAAGTAGCTTTATTACCTTTCTTGGGCTGAAATGATCAAATAAAGTGTGTGATCTCTTCATGTGTCAGAAAAATTGCATTTATATGGAATGTTAAATATATGAGAGTTTGGAAAACCTCTCTTTTGACATATTTTACCAATAAACAAAAGTCATCAGAAAATATTAAGACATGTCTCATTAAATAATTTAGAAAATTTTTGTCTACTTATTTTTAATAGGATCCTCTCGTAATTATGGACAAGTTCTTTAGTATCCTTATTAAAGGAAGAAGGAATATTAACAGGGTTAGGGTGGGAAGGAAAGTTTCTCTATAGTGATTAAATGAGAGCAGGTTAGTTATGGAAGCATTAAAATTTACAAGCCATTTTCTGCCCTAGCTAACCACTGATTGGAGGTGTTTTACAAGAGTAGCAGCCAGTTAACTTTGTAGGCTCTAAAGTATTTGCTATTGAGACAGGAGTAAATGATAGTGTCATCTGCATAAATGCCTACTTGGGAACTGATGACATCAGGAAGATCATTGATGAAAATCAGAAACAGTGTAGGGCCCAGGATAGAGCCCTGGGTGACACCTGTATTCGTGTGAAACAACACGTTCACAAAGACCTTCATTTAATGATTTGATAGGAATGATTTTTTTAAAATCAGTATCACCCCAAGCAAGGCAGTACAATTATTAGCACATGAAAGGTTACAGTATGTGGAGGAATTAGGAACTGAAGCTTTAGTAATGAGGAGAAAGAGAAAAGAGTGATCAAGAGGACAGTAAATAGCAATTGACATTGCATTTAAATTTTTGTACATTTGTTTGGAAAGCATGGAGACGGAGGGTGTTCCACAAGAGAGAAGTGTGAGATGAGAAACTTTTAGCATAGGAGTTACAACTACAGTTAGCTGGCTCAACTGTAAATTGATGAGAAGGGTTCATCTAAACAATTACCATGAAAATATTTATAAAAAGTCACAGAGAGACAACCTTAGAGCAGTGGGCAAGTGACTGAAGCTGAGCCGCAAGATATTATTGCTGATTTTTCTTTGGATCTTATCAAGGAACTCCAGGAAAATAGCAGGGGCACCACACCATATTCTAAGCATGGACATATAGCAGACTTCTAGATAGGCAAGATAGATTTGGGAGAGAAAAATATGCCTTGCTCAACGCAGTGAATCAACTTTCTTAGCAGCTGATCTAGTGATGGATTCAATGTAGTCTTTCCACCTCATGTCAGCTGAGAATGCTGGCTTGAGAAGGCAGAATGACTCACTCTCTTGGATAGCATCGGATTAAATCAAACAATCATTCTGTAATACCATAGTCCTAGAGCTTATGTAGAAGACCAGCATACCAAAACCTGTCAAATTTCTTTTGAGATATCCAGAGCCATAGCTCAAGCTTCATCATTATTATCAAGAGATTGATATAGATATTCAGTGATGGTTGTTATCCCATCAGCGGAAGACCTGGCAAAACGGAATCCATATTGTTTGTTAGAGAGTAGGTCATGAGACGTAAGATGCTTAACCACTTCAGCATTGATTAAAGCCTTGAATACTTTGCTGAAAAGCAGTAGGAAGATTAATAGGGTGATGGTTAGAGGGGTCAGAAGGTTCTCCATTGTTCTTAATTGTAACTACAGAGAAGGACTTCCAACAAGCTGGAAAGCAGTTAGGCAATAGTTGTAGAGTTTGGAGAGAACTGGAGCCAGCTCAGGAGCACTGGAGCTAGCTCAGGAGCACATTTCTTTAGGACTACTGCTAGTAGTTTTTTTTTTGTGCATTCATATTGCAAGACGGTTTACATTCCACTTGAACGACCATAGTTCAATGTCAGAACATTTAAAGGAACACTTATGTCTAAATTCACAGTTTAGACAGGTATTAGTTGAAAATACATTAGTACTTCAGCAAAATAATAATAAGCAAAAACTTAAAACTCTGGAAGCCCTTTATATAAGAGAACTAGCAGCATGGGCTGGCGTTGCCCGTGCTTGATTCAAAAATCGCACGATTCATACAGCAATCGCTATCACTTGACTTAAAATATTTTTGCCCTTCCTTGCCTTTAAAGGAGTGCCCTTTGCAATGCTGATGTTGCTACATGCCTTACTTCTTGCCTATCTCACACTGCAAATTTTTTCTAAGCTCTATACTAAACATTAAATCTGTTACAAAAAAAGAACTAAACAAAATGAACACTAAATGATCAGCTTTAAAAAAGGACTTGTAACTGGAAAAACCAAATAAAAAAAGAATATTAACAACAAATACTTTCTCACACCCAACCCAGTTCTGCGGAATCAGAATCAACGTTGAGTTTAAGCAAGCGAATAAGCCAATTGGAGTAAAGTGCCATGCAGATTTAAATTTTTCCCACTTGTGACGAATACAGCTATCAATTTTTTTTGCATGCTAGCATGCTAGTTAACATTTGTGTCAGTCAGCTGTTGGCTCTCATGCTGGCCAATAGAATCTTCCTGCCTATTCATGGCAGCCAGCTATTGGCTCTCACTCTGGCCTGTAGAAAATGGCTGCAAACTACATGAAAACTGCCATAGAAGCATGAAAAATCGATTATTTCCACTATTGATGGGAGTTGGGAGATGCAAAGTTGGTCTTGGCCTTCCCGCTAACTTGGAGCATGTGCAAGTAAATTTTGGTGCAAATCCGTCGAAAATTGTGGCCGCGCATTCGTTACACACACACACACATCCTGCCTTTTATAGATTAAGATTGCGACCAAAAATAAATAAGGTCAACTATGAGGATATCAACAAAGTTCTTAAATGTTTGTAGCAGCAAAGTTTTATATGAATATATATACTAAATGAAAATATGCTCAAATTAGAGTCCAGTAGTATTATGTGCTCAAAGTAGAGTCTAATAGTGTTATATAAAACCTTTGAAAATTCCAGTAAGATATCTTTAATCATTTCTAAGATACAACAGTTCAAAGCTTAATCTAACAAATAGACAATTTTGCTTGTACATGATTTGGACAATTTTCTCTAATATATATATATATATATATTTATTAAAGACATTTTTATGTTTAACGTTCTTTTTTATAGATACAAGTATTTAAGTAAATGCTCTGTTTATAATAAACAGTATTAAATAACATTTACCGGCCTGAATGTCCGAGAAATTTTCTTAGAAAATATTCATCCTTTGACAGGATTCGAACCTGCATCCTATACGGAACCGTCATTTACGCTGACGTGCCTTACCGTCTCGGCCACAAAGGAGCGTTCGGTAGGCAATGTCGAATTTACTGCTTATAAACTTCAATCTTCTATGAATCTCGTACATTCATAACTGCTCTGGCATATCAAATGTAAACAAATGACGTCATATATTAAGAAATGGACAAAGTCTGACAATTTATTTATTAAAGACATTTTTATGTTTATTATAAACAGAGCATTTACTTAAATACTTGTATCTATAAAAAAGAACGTTAAACATAAAAATGTCTTTAATAAATAAATTGTTGGACTTTGTCCATTTCTTAATATATATATATATATATATATATATATATATATATATATAATTTCAGTAGAAGGCAAACTCTGATATTAAACCTTCACTTTCCTCATCCAAAATTATGGAAAAGCCTATGAAAGTAAATTCAAACAGATAACCCATAGGGAAATCTTTAATACATTTCTGGCAACTCCTACAACTAAGCCATACCCAATGTAATACTCTGTAAACCTTTGTATCTTGTTGGCATGACCAAGTAGCCTGGGCAGAGCATGGCATCCATATACTATCACCAAAACCTTCACCCAGGGGAAGTCATTGCAGGCTCTCCACAAAAGGACTGAATTTTAACCAAACAGGATGCTACCACTATCTTGTGTGAGAAACAGTTGCCTATTGTAATTTATAAGGATATCTGAACTTTGCAGGAATACAAAATTATTCTATGGCTGAGTGGTCTGAAATAATGCTCGGCTATTACTTTATAGTGGTTTTCTCTACAAGGTGGTTGCAGGTTCAAACTCTGCTGAAAGGCACATTTTATTGATCAAGACTCTCAAATACACAAGCCTGTAGACATAGATTTATGACAAAATTGAAAAAATTTTCATGTGAGTCCTTTTGTCTTGTAGGACATCATCAGGCTAAAGTGATGCTTACTTTGTTGTAACTACACATGTGCAGGAAGAGGAGGGATCCTGACATTTTAAACTTTTAAATTTAAATTTTTTTAATGGTGTAAAATTTTAGCATCCCCTCTTGTTTGTACTCATGTATAATTACATCACTTTTGTCTGAGGAATTTCTCAAGGACTTCATATGAAAAATTTTTCCACTTTGTTATTAATTGTTTTTAGTTTTTTATTAATTATTATTAATTATTAAATTGTTCTGGTATATAAAAATTTATATATTATTTTCTCCTTGACAGATTTAAAATGTTAAAAAACCCAGATGTCTTCTGAAACACATGTATCCACTAAATGTAATGTTTAAATTATTATTAATAATAATAATAATAATAATTATAATATATTATGTGTGTGTGTGTGTGTATGAAGACAGGTTTCATTAAATAATTTAGACATGTTCTGTCTACTTATTCTCAATAGGATCCTTCCATATTTGTGGATAAGCTATTTGTGTGGTTATTAAAAGATCAGAGAAAAACATCATATTGACTCATATTGTATTTATTTCTGAGTACTTTCAACAGCATAATGTCATCATCAGGGTTTTCAGTGTTCATGGTTATTAAGGACAAAAGTTCTTGTGGTCATCCAAAAATTACCATTTTTATATATGGAGTCAGGAATGCTGTATCATTGCTTGGGAGATGGACACCATTTAAGGGGAGGTAACTAGGTATATGTCTATATTTCAGAGATGAGGTAATATGTACATTATTTACATTATTTGGTCTATTGTCCTCATCTTTGTCGCCATATTTATTACAACATTTTGGCCTTTCAGTATCTGTCTATATTTCTGAGATGAAGTATTATGTACACTATTTACATTATTTGGACTATTGTCCTCATCTTTGTCGCCATATTTATTAGAACGCTTCGGCCTTTCAGTATTTGTCGATATTTCTGAGATGAGGTATTATGTACACTATTTACATTATTTGGACTATTGTCCTCATCTTTGTTGCTATATTTATTACAACATTTTGGCATTTTAGTATCTGTCTATATTTCTGAGATGAAGTATTATGTACACTATTTACATTATTTGGACTATTGTCCTCATCTTTGTCGCTATATTTATTACAACATTTTGGTCTTTCAGTATCTGTCTATATTTCTGAGATGAAGTATTATGTACACTATTTACATTATTCGGACTATTGTCCTCATCTTTGTCGCCATATTTATTAGAACGTTTCGGCCTTTCAGTATCTGTCGATATTTCTGAGATGAGGTATTATGTACACTATTTACATTATTTGGACTATTGTCCTCATCTTTGTTGCTATATTTATTACAACATTTTGGCATTTTAGTATCTGTCTATATTTCTGAGATGAAGTATTATGTACACTATTTACATTATTTGGACTATTGTCCTCATCTTTGTCGCTATATTTATTACAACATTTTGGCCTTTCAGTATCTGTCTATATTTCTGAGATGAAGTATTATGTACACTATTTACATTATTCGGACTATTGTCCTCATCTTTGTCGCCATATTTATTAGAACGTTTCGGCCTTTCAGTATCTGTCGATATTTCTGAGATGAGGTATTATGTACACTATTTACATTATTTGGACTATTGTCCTCATCTTTGTTGCTATATTTATTACAACATTTTGGCATTTCGGTATCTGTCTATATTTCTGAGATGAAGTATTATGTACACTATTTACATTATTTGGACTATTGTCCTCATCTTTGTCGCTATAATTATTACAACATTTTGGCCTTTCAGTATCTGTCTATATTTCTGAGAAGAGGTATTATGTACACTATTTACATTCTTTGGACTATTGTCCTCATCTTTGTCTCCATATTTATTTAGTAATAAATATGGTGACAAAGATGAGGACAATAGTCCGAATAATGTAAATAGCGTAACTAGGTATGCTGTGGAAAAATTCAGGGCTTGAGTAGTTGCTAGATAAAGGAAAAACTATTAATGACAATCGCTAACATTTAAAGATTATCGATTGTAAACGTTTTCAAATGTTTGTGGAGTATTCGTAATTAATTTTATTAAGGTTTGTTTCAATATTTTTATATAAACAGCTTTGAGAATTTTTAGCTTGTGTTTATTCTTTTCCTTGACTGTTGTAATGTTTAGAAATATCAGACATGTTATTCAAGTGAAGATTTACCTTATATGAAAGCGTTGTTGTCGTGTATCCAACATACATATTATTTTTATCTATCTATCTATCTATCTATCTATCTATCTATCTATCAATCTGTCTATCTATCTATCTATCTATCTAAAGACAGGTTTTGTTAAATAATTTATACATGTTCTGTCTATTTATTCTCGATAGGATCCTTTCATATTCGCCGATAAACTTTTTTGTGCGGTTATTAAAAGATGAGGGGAAATCACTGTGTTGGCTCATATTGCATTTATTTCTGAGAACTTTCAACATAGCATAATGTTATCATCAGAAGATTGTCAGTTATAGAGTAAATATTTAGTGTTCATGAAGGACAAAACTTTTTGTGGTCATCCGAAAACTACCATTTTTATATGTGGAGTCCATAATTCTGTATCATGGCCTGGGTGACGGACACCGCTTAAGGGGAGGTAACTAAGTATGCTGTGGAAAATTTTCCGGACTTGAGTAGTTGCTAGATAAAGGAAAAACTATTAATGACAATCGCTAACATTTAAAGACTATCTATTGCACACATTTTAAAATGTTTGTGGAGTATTCATAATTAATTTTATTGAGGTTTGTTTCTTTTATATAAATAGCTTTGGGGAATTTTAATTTATGTTTATTTTTTCATGGAAAACTTATATGTATGTGTTTGTGTCTGTGTGTGTGTGTGTGTGTTTGTGTGTGTGTAGATGAAACTGTTTGGAAGTTGTTAATAGTTGCGTTGGCATGAAGGCACAAGTCATCATGACTGAGGGTTTGTGAGTACTGGCCTTGTTCAACTGATGATCATGCCAGATTGTGCATTCTCTCCCAGACACAGTAACTGAAGTCTGTAAGTTTTGAAGAAACACAAATGTGTTTGAGCAGGTGTCTGGAAAAAAAGGATTGGTAAGTAAGCCACCTTAATCGAAAAGTACTTGTTAGTAAATTTATTTTCCTCAGGGATTTCTCTTCTATGCATCAGTTTTTTGCACAACACTCATTTTTGGTAATTATGAACTCAATGATGCCTCTATGATTGGCATGAGGAATTTTCTGCTGGGAATTCCTCTGCTTTGAAAATTATGAAACGGAATGGAACAAGACAGTTTCAAGGAAACAGAGATCAAAGGAATCTTTAGCTCTTTGATCAGCTCTTTTGATTCTGTGAAGAAATTTGATTGGCAGAGGAAAAAAAATATGACACTGTCTAAACACAGTCGTCTGAAGGAAACTCTGTTTTGAGATGCGATCAGTTGCATGAGACGGATGAATGGTTAGCTGGATTAAATTGAATTGGATCGGACACTGATCCTTAACATGTGTAGACTGTTGCTGTCAGTCTCAAATGATGACCTTCGAAAGTAATTACATTTTCAACAGAAAGCTGATATGGGATTATTAAAAAGAATTCTCAAGAAAATGAAAAACAATTTCTGGAAAAAATGTCACAAGAGAGCAAAGAGAAAATTAGTCTGCATTTCTTTCTTTCATTTGTTTCTTCTTCAAAAGAAACGGACAAATGACTGAAATGAAGAGAGCAAAATGTGCCCACTAATTTGCCTATTTTTGGAGTTGCAATGATGAAGAGGCTGACGAGTAGTGTCTCAGATTTATATATTGTTTCATTTATTTATCTTCTTCCTCAAAATTTCCTGGGCAGTTTCATTTTGTTATTATTAGGGGTGTTCAAATCATTATCCTTCTGCATATACCTACCTAGTTTACAGTTAATGCATCTGTCGACCTGTGTGTAGAATTGTTGTCAGCACCCCCCTCCTATCCGAGCATCAGGATTGTTAGCCTCTCTTCTCCCTGATGATAATGGTCATGATCGCTGTGGATCAAAGAGACAGGGCTATTCACATGAAGTTGATTTTGGTGGACAACTCTATACGACAGAGAGGTCCACACACTTGGACAGAAGCACTTCTCTTGTAATTCAAAGGGGACTGAGACAGGCAAGATCTGGCAAACCTGGTTGCATTGGTGTGTTGGATGCATTGTCTGTCAAGGTTTGCCTTGATTATGCTACCCTGTTCTACCAGTTTGGCCATTGAGATTGTACAGAATTTTGATTATTCTGCTGTTGAAGTCTTCAGTGTGTGGTTGCATGCAGTCTGGTCTTTCTTCTTTGAACTTATGGCCATGTGTGTGTATATATATATATATAAAAGAAATATGTTGTAGTGGTTCCAACGAGAGAAAAGTATGTATATTAAAAAGAAGAGAGGTGCCGCAAACGTTTTTGGTTGTAATGTGGATTTATTTAGAAAAAATATTATGCTTTGTTTTACATAATTTTACTACGACACGTGTTTCTGGTCTCGCGACCGTCTTCAGGTAAAAGTGGAGATTTCTACATATTATTAAAAATAATTAATTTTTCTTCATGTTCAATGTGAAATGTTCTCGATATGAGACATTCTCTGTTTTGTGTTGGCAATCCGAATTTTCTTTCTAGAATTGTCAATGAAGAGTTCTGCGCGAAGGGTCATAAAACAATTAAGGTTTGTCCAGCGAGTAGTTATCGGCATTTAATCTTTTTAATGTTTTAGTGACCCCCTATGTGCTCTTGGATCTGTTTCTATTTTGGTGTGTTCCTGTCAGCATGCGTGTATATATGCGTGCGTATATTCCCCTCCATACATATTGTCTTACTACGAGGAATTCGTAAACTTATTTGTACCTATACACGCATACACACACATACGCACATACACACTATCCCACCACAAGTAATCAGTACACACACACACATACACACATATTTCCCAAGCTACATGGAACCAGTACACACACACACACACACACACACACACACACACACACACACACACACACACACGCACTTCTTAAGTTGTCAACATCCGCATATACATACATAAATGTATGTATGTGTACATACACATATATATGTCTCCTCGTGTCTCCTGTATATGAGTGTGCGTCCAAGTATGTGAGCGATTTGATCATTGTATTAGGTCACCCTGTGTGCATGTTGTGTGTTTTTTGTGTGTGGGGTTACGATCTATTCAGTTCGGGTTTGAATTTGTCTATAAAGTTTTTTTCCTGTATTTGTAGATACGAGTAATTGTCTGTTTGATATATCGGCATGATATTAAACTTACCCTGGTTACATTTGAAAATGTGTTGTGATACAAAAAGTTTTCTGTTGTCTGTCAATTTTATATTGCTTTTGTGTAGGGAGACCCTGTTGTTCAGTTGTTGGCTGATGCCTATATATGACTTCTTACATTTTGTGCATTTAAGTGCATAAATTACATTTTTGGAGTTGCAGTTTAAGTTTTTGTTTATTGTGAATGTTTTTTTGGGTTTTCAAAAGTGTAGGAGTTTCCTTCTATAATGATGTCACAAACCCCACATCTTTTTTTGTTTCATTTTGTGACTCCCTGTATTTTGTGTTGGCTAAATTTAGATGAGGTTAATATGTGTTTTAGGTTTCTAGATTGGCGTTTGCTCTTAATTATTTTGGTTGTTTTTAGTATATTATTCAGTTTATTATTCTTGCTAAGTAAATCTAGATTTTTTGTGATTTCTGGGAATATTTCTGGATTGTTTTTTTTGTTGTACGTTGAGACATATGCTAGAGTTTGTTCGACGTTACGTTTCTTTTTATTTCTAAGTTGGTCTAGAGGAATTTCTTTCATGAGTTCAATACCTTTGTTTATTAGTGTTGTGGGGTAGCCTCGTTTCTTGAGAGTTTTATGTAGTTCTTCTAAGCGGATTTTTCGGAGATGTTTATCAGTCACTATTGTACAAATTCTACGTGCTAGGGAATAGGGGATGGATTTTAGGCAGCTTTTTGGGTGATGGCTCTTGAAATGAAGGTATTGTTGGGTGTCTGTGGGTTTGTGGTAGATATCTGTGATTATGTGGTTGTTTTATTTCTAATGAGTATATCTAAAAATGGTAATTCGTTAAAATTATATTCTTGCGTGAATTTGATTTTTTGGGTGTAAGTTTTGAAGTAGTGTATGGAATTGGTTAATATCACCCCATGATGATTTCCAAAAGATGAAGCAATCATCTAGGTATCTTTTCAAGATTTAGTGAATTGGTCTTTATATTTGCCCCATATATTTGTTCTATCTTTTCATAGAGGTTTTCTTCTAGGTAAGCTAATGTTAGGGTGGCATATGTTGGTGCCATTTTTGTTCCCATCGCAGTACCTAGGGTTTGGATATAGTTTTTGTTGTCAAATTCAAAGGTGTTATTGTTTAGAATTAGGTCTATACTATCGATAATGAACTCTTTAGTGAATCTCGGATGTAGTATTTCTGGATGTTTTTCAATCCAGAATGAGATCGCTTTTTTTCCCTAGTTCATGGGGTATGTTACTGTATAGGCTACTGATGTCAAAAGTTGCCATAAGCGTTCCCGGATCTACCTTTTGTGGTATGCAGCTAAGGAAATGGATATCGTCTCTGATGTGGCTTTTAATTTGTTTAGTATATGGTTGCAATATTATGTCTATTAGGTTACTGAGTTTGCTAGTGGGACAGACTGGTCCTGCTACTATGGGTCTGAATGTAAGGTCACTGGGGTTTGGGATGCTAATGTATTCAGATTTTTGTGTATGTATAGCTGCTTTTATTTCACTCGATTTATGAACTTTAGGTAGTCCGTAGAAATTACTTGTTTTTGGTACAAAGTTTATTAGGAAATCCTTCTCTCTTTTTTGTTAATATTTTATTATGTGTTGTGCAGAGTTTTGTAATTTTGTTATAATGTTTTTGTCTATGTTAGTGTCAATTACTTTGTAGCTGTTCCTATCCTCTAGTGTTTCTAGAATTTTTGTTTTATAGTATGTTCTGTCCATGATTACTATAGCGCTGCCTTTATCTGCTTCTTTTATAATTATGTTATTATTTTTTCGAATGTTCTCTAAGGCTAGTCTTTGTCTATATGTGAGATTGTCGAATGATTTGGATTTTTTCCTGTAGGTCGAGGTTCCAGAGTTTTTCAAAAAATATATTTATCTCATTGGTATTGTTATTTTTGTTTGGGAATAAATTGGATTTGTTTTTTACTAGTGACTCATCTGTACTACTTTCGCTATTGTTAAATATTTCTCTTAGTCTCAGTTTGCGTTCAAATTCCTTAAGTCTTTTTTTTAAGTCTACTATATTGCTTTTAGGAGCAGGACAGAATTTTAGGCCCAATTTCAGTAGGTTGATTTCGTCATTTGTAAGTGTATATGTAGATAAGTTTATTATTTTGGGTTTTGTGTCATCTAAACGGGTTTTTCTTGTTCGGACTGGGGCTTCTAAAAAATAATGATTGTTTCTTTTAATATATCTTGGGTTTTCTAAGAGATACCTTCTTCCTGTACATTTTGAGTTTTCTAGCCAGTGAGAGTTTCCCTTGGTAAAATTGGGGTTGTTGTTTCTCGATGGCTCTATATAGGTATGTTTGCTTTTTGTTAGGGGCCTGTTCCAGATGTTCCTAGGTTTGTTGTTTTTGTATTGATTGTATGTGGATTGTGTGTAGAACTTTTTGTGAAATTCTGGTTGTACTCCTGGATATAGGTAATGGTTGCCTGGTTTGGTTTGTTGTGCTAGGTGGTATTTGTAAGAGTTAGTTGTGTGAATGTGTGTGTTCTGATCTTTGACTGTTTGTGTTATGGTGTGGTGGTCTGTACAGGTTTATTTTTGCGCTGTTCAGTGTATGTTCATAATTGTATTTTTTTTATGTGGGTGTGAATGCGTGTGGTGGTGGTATGTATTGGGGTTCCTGCTTTGTGTATGTGTTTGCGTGTAGTAGAATGTGTCAGGATAATTACTTTGTGAGTTTGTTTGTGGATGTATTTGCGTATGGTAGAATGTGTTAGAGTGCTTACCTTGTGGGTCTGTTTGTGAATGGTAGTAGGGATTCGGGTTTTTGGCTCTGTTGGGTGGTTGGGAAATATGTGTGTATATGTGTGTGTGTACTGATTACTTGTGGTGGGATAGTGTGTATGTGCGTATGTGTGTGTATGCGTGTATAGGTACAAATAAGTTTACGAATTCCTCGTAGTAAGACAATATGTATGGAGGGGAAATATACGCACGCATATATACACGCATGCTGACAGGAACACACCAAAATAGAAACAGATCCAAGAGCACATAGGGGTCACTAAAACATTAAAAGATTAAATGCCGATAACTACTCGCTGGACAAACCTTAATTGTTTTATGACCCTTCGCGCAGAATTCTTCATTGACAATTCTAGAAAGAAAATTCGGATTGCCAACACACAAACAGAGAATGTCTCATATCGAGAACATTTCACATTGAACATGAAGAAAAAATTAATTATTTTTAATAATATGTAGAAATCTCCACTTTTTTTACCTGAAGACGGTCGCGAGACCAGAAACACGTGTCGTAGTAAAATTATGTAAAACAAAGCATAATATTTTTTCTAAATAAATCCACATTACAACCAAAAACGTTTGCGGCACCTCTCTTCTTTTTAAAATATATATATATATATATATATATATATATATATATATATACACACACTGCTTTAAAGCAGCACGTTCCTACTAAAATTAGAAACCACACCCTGCCTTTGAATGGACTCGTCCCGAACAGTTCCGCCATATGCGAACACCCATTAAAGAACAGAGATTGTGCAGCTAAATTTAGTGTTGACTGGTTCATCATGTTGTTCCGGTCTCACTCTTTATTTCATCTGAAGGTTCTGGAGGCACTTTACATCGGGTCCCGCAAGCCTTCTTTGTGCAAACAACGTGAGTGTTTGTTGGGACTCGCTGTCATCTGTCTCTAGTTCCTTCTGCATATACAGATATATATATATAAATATGTATATATATATATTTTTTTTTTTTGTTTCTTATTCCTTATTGTACATTTTTCTGTAGTAATTTTGAATCTCCCGTTGAAGCCTGAAGAGCGGGAGCGAAACCGGTTGCTTCCCCACCGTTGTTGTGTTTTTTTTATTTTTGTGTTTAATATGTCTTGTAATATTAAATTTTATACTTTTATTTTGATCATTAAATTTTGTACCTACAAAAATATCTTTAAATATATATATATATATATATATATATATATATATATACACACACACACACACACGCACACACATATATATATATAGATATATAAAATAATTACAAATTACATTCATAAATTAGATTCAAACTGAAAAAGATGTTACCGTAACTGTTTTTTACAATATTAAAAAAGTATGATTGGTCGGGTAAACAAGTTGTTATAATTTAAAAATTTTTAATATGTTCTCCATAAATTTGTTAATAAATATAGAATTTAACTTACATTAAATCCTTAAACTATTTGTAAAAAAATTAAATTGATAGCAATCATCATATTAATTTCTTCGGTTTTTTTTTAGATATCTAAATTACTATCAAGCTTTAAAATCTATTCTTTACATAAATTGCTTTACTTCCCTCTCTTTCTTCTTTCTTTTTCCTTTTTCCTCTTTCTTTTCTCCCTTCTCCCCTCCCATTTCAATATATTACTTCCATTAAGTTAACCATCTAAATAGGTCATGGTCTGGTCACTCCTCCTCCCCTAATACTAAGTATGATTTAGAGAAATATGAAATTAATCCCTCCCTAAACTCTACCATGTCTCTTTAACCACTCCTTTTACACTCTCTGTTAAATTACAAAAATTTACACTACCTATCAATTTTCATTTCATTTTTCATTTCATTTCATTTTTGGAAGTGCTATCTGATGATCCGGCGTCCTTTAAAAGGGCTCTGGTGAAATAAATTATTATAATGGAACCTTAAAGTGGTCTGTTTTTTTTCAAATTTATATATATATTTCAAATTTATATATATATATATATATATATATATATATATATATATATAAATGGACAAAATCCGACAATTATTTTAAAGACATTTTTATGTTTAACATTCTTTTATAGATACAAATATTTAAGTAAATGTCTGATTTATAATAAACAGTATTAAATAACATTTACCGGCCTGAATGTCGAGAAATTTTCACAGAAATTCAGGCGGTAAATGTTGTTTAATACTGTTTATTATAAACTGAGCATTTACTTAATTATTTGTATCTATAAAAGTATGTTAAACATAAAAATGTCTTAAAATAATTGTTGGACTTTGTCCATTTCATAATGTGTCACGTCATTTGTTTACATTTGATACGCCATGAGCAGACATGAATGTCTGCTCATGGTGTACATGAGAGATTCATGGAAGATTGAAGTTCAAATCCAGTAAATTCGACCTTGCTAACCGAACGCTCCTTTGTGGCCAAATCAGTAAAGGCACATCAAGCTAAATGACAGTTCTGTATAGGATACAGGTTCAAATCCTGTTGGAGGATGAATATTTTCTGTGAAAATTTCTTGGGCATTCAGGCCAGTAAATGTTGTTTAATACTGTTTATCATAAACAGATCATTTACTTAAATATTTGTATCTATAAAAAGAATGTTAAACATAAAAATGTCTTAAAATATATATATATATATTTTATACATATGTTTTTTATGCACAGTACTTAGTGGAAAGTGCTCAATATCAGTGATAGAGCTAGCATAATAAGTTGTATGGATATGAGTTTGTGACCCTGGGTTTCATACTTTTGCAGTCATCAGACAGTTTGTCTGATGATTGCAAAAGCCTGAAACCCAGGGTCACAAACTCATGTCGATACAACTTATATATATATATATATATATATATATATATATATATATATATACAGTGGGGTTGAATAAGTGATCATTACACATGAAAATATTTCATATTTTTACTTGTAACATACAAATGGGAATATATCTACTGTATCAAATGGGAATATATCTACTGTATCAGATTGCATACTAAAAAAAAACTAATAAAATATATTCCATGGTTAAGAAAATATAGCAATATATAAATTTTTAGGGGTTTAAAAAATGATTGTACAGCAGAATAAAAACATGTTTTAGTTTTCTCCATTTAATATTTTGTAGCAAAGCCTTTATTAAGTTCAACAGCAACCAATCTCTTCCTGTAGTCTTTAATTAACGATTCACATACTTTAGTAGGTATTTTGTCCCATTCTTCTTGAGTAATTGTCTTCAGGTTTTTGATGTTTGTTGGACCTCTATCACGGATCTTATTTTTCAAAAACCACCATAAGTTCTCTATTGGATTCAAATCCGGCGACCTACTGGGCCATTGTAAGATGTTAACGTTGTTATTAGCAAGCCAATTCTTCATACTCTTAGTAGTATGCTTGGGATCATTGTCCTGCTGGAAGATCCAATCAGGATGAAGCCCAAGATACTCTACAGAAAGCGATAATTTTTTGCTTAGGATTTGTTGATATTTTTTTGCATTCATTCTATTGTCTATAATTGCTAGTTTGCCAACACCTCACATCGAAAAGCAGCCCCAAACCATGATACTACCCCCACCAAATTTGACAATTGGTATGGTATTCTTGGGTGCGTTTGCTTCACCGTCTTTCCTCCATACATGATTCAGGGAATTGTGACTGAACATCTCAATTTTACTCTCATCTGTCCAAAGAACTCCTTTCCCAATAAGAATTTTCCTTATCTTTATGCTCTGTCACAAATTTCAACTTGGCATCTCTATGTCGTTTCAGAAGGAATGGTGTCTTTCTTGGGGGAGCGCCACTTTATACCATCTCTGCGTAGTTCATTACTAATCGTTTGCTTCTGAAGGTCTTGTCTGATGGCCATTGGGTTATTTTGGACCTGTCGCATCAACTTTCTTCGTAATCTGGGAGAGATCTTCCTGGGAGCACCAGGTCTGCCTTTGTTCTCAACAGTATTACGTCTTTTAAATCTTGCAATAAATGAACCAATTGTTGAAAAAGATATGTTTGTGTCACTGGAGATGTTTCTGTAACTTTTTCCATTGTTCCATACAAGTCATTTCCTTACGTCTAGCCATTATTAGAACAATTATCAGTGAACAGTGACTAAAGAATAATCCAATTTTGAACTGAATGTTGCAATAGAGTTACTGAGAATATTCTAGACCTGTTTAGAATCTTCTACTTTGAAGTACAACCAAAATCTATCTTATTATAATGCAAAAATTGATACTGTATGAACACTTTTTCCACTATTCAAAATATAAAAAATTGCATAACTATCACTTATTGAAGAATTTCTAATTTTAAATTGCAGATTCTGATTCTATGCCCCAAAATACATATATAACATTGTTATTCGAGGTTTTCATTCCCTATAAGTGAGAATAACAAGCATTTGTTTGCTGTATGATCCCTTATTCAACCCCACTGTATATATATATATATATATATATATATATATATATATATATATATATATATGCATATATATATTGAGAGAGTGAATTAAAATAAAATAAGGTGGGTTGGTTGTCAAAGTTACGGCAATGACAGAGGCCTGGAGTGGTTAGTGAAGCTATGAATCTAATTTTGCTACTGCAGAGGATACGAGTATGATTAATTGGAAGGTCCCGAATCACACTCTGCTGATATAGTGGATGTGAGCATGAAGAGTCAGAGAAGTATTTTGTTGACTGGATATGATACTCAGAGCCCCTGTTCACAAAACAACTTTTTTATTTTGTGTTTTGCTTTCTTAGTTCTTATATCCAGCTGACATGTAGGAACAAATCAGAAAGAGATCTAATCTCAGCAGAGTATAACAAAATTTATTAAAAGTCATTCTGTTAAAACCATTTTTCAGGATAATTTTCTCTGTTCAAGTTGATGTTATCACTCTTTCTAGTATTGATTGCAGTTTCCTTACTAACCTTTTATTTGAAATTGTGTGTAACGTCAACCCCTTGATTATGTAAATAATTTTCAAGTTACCTATGTTATCCATTTTAGTTATTGCACACATTAAAAGTCCTCAAGTGAGGTGGTGGTTTTTGTTATTTGGTACAGTTCTTTGGGATCCTATAGCGTCACTCAATGAGGCTTAAAGAAAAATGGTATCCTGCTGAGAGTTCAGATTATTCTGAACTACTATGGACCAATGCATGGCATCCATATTGAAGTACCAATCTGATGAGGTTATTTAAAAACATGACATGTTTTTAGCTTAATGTTTCAGTTTTGTAGCAATTTATGATGTTTTGGTGAAACTATCCCTAGCAGACCCAATCCTATGAAGTATTTAATTCTTAATTATTTTTATGTATTCTGGGTCGGTGCCATTTCAAGTTGAGATCATAGTTTCTATTTTAGAAAGCTTTATCTTAAGAACATCAATGTATGGATCAGTTATAACAAATTTGTTATAGGATATGGAGATACTGAACAAAAGATAGGTTGCATTATGGGTATTTTTTCCAATGCTGTTAGATGCTAATTTAAAACAAATTAGCAACTTAAAATATCCTTGAATCATGTTCTTAAATAGCCTCATCAGATCAAGACCATCACATGGATATCATGGAGGCAATCTAACTTGTTCAGAAATGTCTAAACTATCAACTATGTACAACCAATTCATGTTGTATTTTTAAATAGTCTCATCAGATCTAGACCTTCATATGGATGTCATGGAGGCAATCTAACTTGTTCAGAAATGTCTAAACTATCAAGTATGTACAAGCAATTCATGTTGTATTCTTAAATAGTCTCATCAGATCTAGACCTTCATATGGATGTCATGGAGGCAATCTAACTTGTTCAGAAATGTCTAAACTATCAACTATGTACAACCAATTCATGTTGTATTCTTAAATAGCCTCATCAGATCTAGATCTTCATATTGATGTCATGGAGGCAATCTAACTTGTTCAGAAATGTCTAAACTATCAACTATGTACAACCAATTCATGTTGTATTCTTAAATAGTCTCATCAGGTCTAGACCTTCATAAGGATGTCATGCATTCTATCCAATTTGTTCAGAACAGTTCTAAACTATCAGCTATATATAAACAATTCAAGTTGTGTTCTTAAAGAGCCATACCTGACGGATCCCTTCGTGTAGATGTCCTGCATACTATTCAACTTGTTCAGGAGTGTCTAACTTTGATCCAATTCAATTTCTGTTGTGTACTTAAATAGCCTCATCAGATCTACTCTCACACTGATGTCATGCATAGCATTAAATCCATTCAGAAATGTCTAAACTATCCTCTATATAGGGATTTTCCATGCATAGCTTGGATGTGGCACAAGGCCGAAAGTAAAGGGCACCCAGTGAGAATCGAACTCACTACTTATTCATAATTGTTCTAGCAAGACAAGCTTACTAACCATTACACCACGTCGAGGTGCCCAAATTATCCTCTATATACAACCAATTGGTGTTCTTAAATAGCCTTATCTGATCTAGACCTTTATATGGATGTCCAGAATGATATCTAACTTGTTCTGGAATGTCTAAACTATCAGCTATATACAATCAATTCATGTTGTGTTCTTAAATAGCCTTTTCAGGTCTAGACCTTCATATGGATGTCCTGAATGCTATCTAACTTCTTCATGAGTATCTATGATCCAATTCAATTTATATTATGTACTTAAACAGCCTTGTCAGATCTACTCTCATGTGGATGTCATGCATAACATCAAATCCATTCAGAAATGTCTAAACCTTAAGCAACAGACCAGCAATATTCAGATCAATGTTTGAAAAAGTCTTAAACTGAATAAAGAAGACTATACTCCAGCCTGGCACTACAAAATCATGACTGAAGTGCTGTATCATAAAGAAATTTAATGCTTTTTGAATATTTCCAACAACAATAACAACAAAAATAAGTCACACATATGTGGCGAAGTTGCATCAGTACAAACACAAAAGTGGCCTCAGATCACATATTTGTCAACATCAGTTACAGTGAAACAGTTTGGCATGTCTCAATACAGGCCTCTTCACAACTGGTCAAGATCCAGTTCTTTGTAAGATGTCTTTGGCCAATAAAAGCAGGTAAAAAAAAAAAACAGCAGTCGGTAGTTGCCAAGACATGGTGTCTTGTGAAATTGGTCCCATGGGCATTTTTGTTCCTTAAGTTACTGTGTATTCCAAGGCAGTGTTATTTTTGTTAACGCCCGTCTCTTTTACCTCTCTGCCTATTACCCCTGTAGTTGCTGGGAGAGCAGTTGGTTAGGTGTTTCCAACCCAGTTCCAATACACTCTTTGCTTACATTACAATTGCCAGAGGAGAAAATTATGATATAATCAAGATGTTTACCTTCCACACAACCCAAAACAAAAGGGTTGGAAGGAAACTCTCATCAAGCAGTATAACATTTAGTAAACTTGCGAAGACTTATTTCCTGAAAAAAGAAAAAGATTTTATGAATTTCAATCAAGAATAACAATAAATGCCAGATATTTTGTGTACCGAAACAACTATCCTTACAGTTAGTATTACATTCGTCATCATTTAAACAACATCGTGAAGTAACTTTTCAAATCTTATTCATTTTAAAATCATAGAACATTCATTACTGGAAGGTATAGTTAAGTAAATTTTCATTATGATTTCCATTACTTTATTTTAGCTCTTTTTAACAATATCACGTACCTTTTATGCTTTAAACTCCAACCTCAGCAGCGTAAAATAAATTCCATATTCAATTTAAGCATATTCAAAAGAATGCACAAGGAATTTCAAAGCATTATTTAAATTCTTTAATCACCAAAGAGTTTATGATTAAAACAAAATATTAAAAAAAAATTACATAAATTATTGCTGCTGCACTTTTCAACCCCAATCTGATATAATTCAGAAAATAACGTTCGAGGTAGCACAAATATAGGGTGTAATTTTCACAGTTGCAAATTATCTCATTTAACATGACCTTTGTGGCACTTTTTAAACTTACTAAATAAATCTGCTAATTTTGATTTTAACACAATCAGCCATAACCTAGATTCTTGTCAAAAGTATTTGCTATTAAATAAACGATTACGGAAGTGCATTTGAAAATGACAAGGTGAAGTAGAAAACAGTAAAAATAAAATAAATATATAATTTTAATATTAATTTTAATTTTTTTAATACAGTAAAACTGGTGTTAACTAACCTTCTTCTTCTTCTTCTTCTTCTTCTTCTTCTTCTTTTTCTTCTTCTTTTTCTTCTTCTTCAATGTACTGTGTCCTTTCAGGACGTAGGTGATCATGGCTCTCCACAATTTCCTGTGCTTTGTAGCTCATAATAAATTCAAAAATTTTGTTATTTCTCATAAACTTTGTTCTACTATCCAGGTACTCAGGTTCATTCTTCTTCTTCCATGTGCCATGTTCTTTCAGGATGTGGGCAATCATGGCTCTCCACAATTATCTGTAATTTGTAGCTCTTAATAAATTTAATCTTTTTGTTATTTCTCATAAACCTTGTTCTGCCATCCATTTACTCTAGCTCATTCTTGTTCTTCTATATTCCATGTCCTTTCAGGATGTAGGCATTCATGGCTCTCCACAAATTCCTGTGCTTTGTAGCTCTTAATAAATTTTGTTGTGACCATTTTCACATTTGAGTATCAGTTTTCAGAAACTACATTGCTGCTGTTGTGTTCCTTCTATGCATAAAGCAAACTTTTCCTTCTGGAGGTAAGTGAACTATTCACACGTCTACTGAATATGATAAATTTGTTGTGCCAGACCCACACAAAAGTACAGGAGTACAAATGCTCCCATAAGGAGCAAAGATTACACATTAAACATTCAGGAATATATATATATATATATATATATATATATATATATATATATATATATATATTAAAGACATTTTTATGTTTAACGTTGTTATTTATAGATACAAGTATTTAAGCAAATGCTCTGTTTATGATAAACAGTATTAAATAACATTTACGGCCTGAATGTCCAGAAATTTTTCAGAAAATATTCGTTCTTTGACAGGATTCGAACCTGCATCCTATACGGAACCGTCATTTACGCTGACGTGCCTTACCTTCTGGCCACAAAGAACCTTTTCGTAGACAAAGTCGAATTTACTGTTTATAAACTTCAATCTTCCATGAATCTTGTACATTCATAACTACTCTAGCGTATCAAATGTAAACAAATGACGTCATATATTCTATGAAAATTTCTCGGACATTCAGGCCGGTAAATGTTATTTAATACTGTTTATCATAAACAGAGAATTTGCTTAAATACTTGTATCTATAAATAACAACGTTAAACATAAAAATGTCTTTAATAAATAAATTGTCGGACCTTGTCCATTTCTTGACGTCATTTGTTTACATTTGATACGCTAGAGCAGTTATGAATGTACGAGATTCATGGAAGATTGAAGTTTATAAACAGTAAATTCGACCTTGTCTACCGAAAAGGTTCTTTGTCGCCCATATATATATATATATGACTGACGCCAATTCAGTCAGGCTTCGATCCTAGCTGGAGGCAACCGGACATCAAGTCACACTGATAAGTTGTGATACAGCGAAACAGTCTGTCTGTGGATGACAATATATATACTCCTGGAAAAATTTATTTCGGTTAAGCTCTCTGGGGAGGAAGTGTGGGTTTGTAAACAGTGACTATTATGGCTAATAATGCAAGACTCTTCGTTAAATCGAATTGAGTTCTCTCAGTCACTGTGTGTTTATCTTAAAAAATAAATACGCTTAAATTCACCTTCATCTCTGCCGTGCGCCAACAGATTAGTGGTAGAATCTCTGACTGATGCAAATCAGTTGGGTTTTGATCCTAGCTAGAGGCAACCGGACATCTAGCCATAGTGCCATTGCCTGACTTATACAAAGTGTGAACTCTGTATTAAGTATAGTTGGCATGTTAAATTTTAGGTTGACCTCTTCCTATATTTCTTCCTTACAGTTAACTTCCTGCTTCCTCTAGCTCTACAGACATGAATTCCATTCCATATTGGGGTTGAAAAGACAGACGACAACTTGTATTGTATTTTTTTTGATTATTTGTCATATTGCATTGTACAAATAAAATACATTAAACTCTCTTTTTGTGGATCAATTTGAATACTTTTATATTACTTGGACCCGCTTGGCTTATACATCCATGGAATTTATTTTACCTTTACATTATTATTATTATTATTATATATATGGATGCATATATGTGGGGGTGTATGTGTATGTATACAACGCATATATGTGGGGGGTGTATGTGTATGTATAGTGGCATATATGTATGATCATGTAAATGTAAACATATATGTATGTATGAAGATATGGTCATATAAGTTTGTTTGACAGCACAAGTTATTCCATTGGGTGCTCTGCTGTTACCCACAACCTATAAATATATAACTCGACTTTAAATCTACTGTTGCTTAGTAGTACAAAAACTATTTACGGTGAATGCCAGAAAAACACAGTCCAGGGCTGTTATAAGAAACACTACATAGTAGGAACTGATATTAAACTACAAAGGTTTTGGCCATAAATAAACTCCAAACCCAGACTGCTTCCCCTTACGCCCCCCCCACCAACTGCTAACACAACCCCACTCTCATTAACAAGGCACCACTGACTTTGAAAATAAATTTAGAATGATGCTCCGAGACAAGCACTTAGAGGCTGACAAGACTGTGTGTAGAACAGTTCGAAGTAGACTATACCTATATCGAGGTAATTTTTGTTTTTTGCTGTAAAAAATACATATGCTCTGTTAAAAGAAAAATATTGAGCTCTCTGCGGATCAGTTTTAATAATTAATATTACTAGGATCAATTACCAGTAATATATATATATATATATATATATATATATATATATATATATGTGTGCAGATATGTAGAAAAATAGGAAAGAACACATTAGGTAAATAATCTGGAGTTCTTTAGTATTTTTGTTTTTATTTTTAAAAAAACAGTGCTCCATACAAAAGTAGAGCTTAAATTATAATTATTTTAGAAAAAATATGATTCCTTCGCTACATAAGAGTTCTCATGTTTCAAAACCAAGACCAAAAACCTCAATATAATTATTAGAATTAAATTGAATTAAAGTAACAAGCTCCGTTTCATCCTCAAGCGGAAATTTAGGAATAACCAATCTTGAAATTTACGCATCTTTATAAGCATGTTCATTCGCAAGACTAATTACTATAGAAAGAGCTGGGATGACGATTTTGATAAGGGGCCTAAGAGTTAATTTTTATCCACATATCAGTCACCTTCGGAAAGAGGTCAAGCCGAGGTAGGGTTAGGGTGTCCATTTCAAAGAAAATGATGGCATTCATGTACACACATTGTCTGGTCAATCACAGCAAAAGATAGCTTTTGGCACCATAATATGTCATTAAGTGTCTAGAGAATTTTGTTTTATTTTATTTATTTATTTTTTTTTTCCTAAAGAGCTGTTTTGTACATAAACCTGTTGCACTGAACTACAATTTGTCTTTTTGATGACTTCATAAAGGGTTTTTCTATCTTATGATAGGGTTAAGCTTTTAAACCTTTTATTAGACTATGAAATTTAATTTATTTTTTTATGCTAATTATTTAATGCAAAAATTTGCTGATGTCAGCAAAAAACTGTTAACTCATGTCTATGGTTTAATAAATTTTCATTATTTAGAAACTTAATAATGTGTAGTTTTTCATGTAGGCATAAAGGGCATGTGTCATCCCAGGTTTTACAAGTTCTTTTTCTATTTATTATTTTCCATTTTACTTTTGGTGTTTTATTCATTTCTTTTAAATGCCAAAAATATTTGGATAGTGATGTCTGATTTCTATTTCTAATATTGAAGGAGCTTTTGTGTTGTTTACATCTAATTTTATATTTATTGAACCAATGTATATCCTATCAGTGTTAGGACTCTCAATGGATAAGATAGTGCATTGGTATACCACAGATTTTGTGCGGCATTTATTTTTCAACGTGCAGTCTTCAGGTTTTCTACAATCACATAATTTTTCATTATTTTTGTCTAATTTTAGTTTAGGATTTTTATTAATACTATTTTGGCATGTGTGTTTTTCCAGGATTTTATTATTATATTTTTTTATGTTTCTTTCTAGATTTTCAGTGCAACTGTAACTTAATTTTAAGGTGTTTTTATTAAAGATCTTGCTAAGTCTGCTATTAGTAGGAAAGTGTTTTTCAATTAAAGCTAGAAACTTTTGCCCTAGCTTAATACTAACCATTTGGTTGAATGGAGGGTTTTACCAAATGATTTTCCTTTTCCTGTTTTTCTTCTGGTTAGTACTATTGTTTCTATAATTTATGTTAGCATTTTTGTATTTGCTATTTTTTAGGGCTGTGTTATAAAAATTACTGTGTTGTTGGAATATTTCCTTATTAGCAGAGTTCATGCTGATTTTTTTCTCTATTGATGTGGGCATATGCTTAATTATAGATGGAGGGTGGTTTGACTTAGGGTGTACATACAAGGGGTTAGTGTTAGGTTTTCTGTAAGGTAGGTATATGTTGTTCATTAAGTCTAGAGTTATGTCGAGGAAGTTTACCTTTTTTAATTTAGTATTGACTGTAGTTTTTAAGTTTAGTTTTCTGAATTCACTATATATTATCTCTCTAATTTTATCTATTTTAAAATTTGTGGAGCTTCTCACTACCATGAGCCCATCATCCCTGTATAGCTCGATGTCCTCAATGTCTAATTCACTGTGCGTGGTTAGATTGTATAGTATAAATAGCCCGACTAGGTCAAAAGACATTGCAAAGTCTAAAGTTCCCATGGTGATGTCAAAATTATCATTAGTGTTTTTAATCCATTGGTCCCCATTATGGATGAGGACAGATTTCTTTGCACTAAGAATTATGTTCATTTCTTCCTTAGTTAAATCAGAATATACAGTAGCAAACTCCAGGGCAGTCGTGAAGAGATCTCTTAATATTGACTGGTAATAATACACAATATCAAACTGTATTATCGATGTTGGTAGACCAATTGATGACTTCTTTGGTATTAATCCAGAGTGTTAATTCAAGGCATCTTTTGATTTGCCTAGTGATCCTTTCTAGGATTCTTTTGCTTACCTTTCCTATGTCGGGTCTGGTTGGGTTTATCATTCTGGTAGTGGGGTCTTCCTCAAAATCTTGTTTGTGGTCCTTAAGAGTGATGTAGCTTCCGTTTCAGTTAGTTTGCCTACCCTATCACTTATTTTTATTTTTTCAATAATAATTTTACTAGTTCTGTTAATACTGTCTACCATATTGATGTTGTTATTATGAGCTTTTTTATAAGTCTTAGTTAAATTTTTTTAATTAATTTGTTGTAGTCGTCTACTGTCAATTTGTAGAAGTTTCCCATTTTGTTGGACTTAACTAGTACTTTATCACTGTCGTTGATGCTTTCAGGGCTTGATACTTTAATTCAATTTAATTTTAATAATTATATTGAGGTTTTCTGCTCTCATTTTTGAAACATGAGAACACTTATGTAGTGAAGGAATCATATTTTTTTTAAATAATCATATATATATATATATATATATATATTAATCATTTCACCCCAAGAAAAGTAATAAACCACTAAGATACAAGGAGTTACTGAGTGTGAAATGACATTATTAAGGAGCAGGAAAAATAAAAGCTCAGAAATTAGGAAGACAGAAGATAACATTTGACATTACACTTAAATTTTTGAAAATCAAATTTGACTGGGAAGCAAGAAGCCAGAAGAGAGTGCCACAGGTGAGAAGTGTGAGAGAAGAAACTGTTAGCATAGAACATCTATCTTAAATTTATAGAGCCTTGGTACCATTGAGGAAAGTTCATCTGTAAGTGGTAAGGATAATCCAAATAGGTCTTTTTAATATAAAATTATTAAAAAGACAGATCCATGGAGAGAGCTCAATGTATCAAAATACAGAGCAATATAATATACATCAAAGGAAAAACTCAATACATCATTAAAGAGTTCAGTAATAATTTATTTCAGAGAGACAACTGCCTCATCAGACTAGAGTTATAAAATGGTTTTATAACTCCGGTATGATGAGGCAGTTGTCTATCTGAAATAAATTGTTACTGAAATCTTTAATGATGTATTGAGTTTTTTTGTTATATATATATATGTCTGTGTGTGTGTGTGGGTGTGTGTATATACTTATATATTTATATATATATATATATATATATTTTTAAGACATTTTTATGTTTATTCATTCTTTTTATAGATACAAATATTCAAGTAAATGCTCTGTTTATAATAAACAGTATTAAACAATATTTACTGGCCTGAATGTCTGAGAAATTTTCACAGAAAATATTTGTCCTCCAACAGGATTCGAACCTGTATCCTATACGGAACCGTCATTTAGTATATATATGTGTGTGTGTGTGTGTGTGTGTGTGTGTGTGTGTGTATATATATATATATATATATATATATATATATATATATATATATATACACACACACATACACATATATATATATATATATATATTTATCTCTATCTATAAAAGGACGTGTGTGTGTGTGTGTGTGTGTGTAACGAATGCACGGCCGCAATTTTCAACAGATTTGCACCAAAATTTACATGCACATGCTCCAAGTTAGTGGAAAGGCCAGGACTGACTTTGCATTTCCCAATTCCCATTGATAGTGGAAATAATCGATTTTTTTATGCTTTTATGGCAGTTTTCATGTAGTTTGCGGCCATTTTCTACTGGCCAGAGTGAGAGCCTATAGCTGGCTGCCACGAATAGGCAGGAAGATTCTATTAGCCAGCGTGAGAGCCAACAGCTGACTGACCCAAATGTTAACTAGCATGCTAGCATGCAAAAAAACTCGATAGCTGCATTCGTCACAAGTGGGAAAAATTTAAATCTGCATGGCACTTTACTTCAATTGGCTCATTTGCTTGCTTAAACTCAACATTGATTCTGATTCTGCAGAACTAGGTTGGGTGTGAAAAAGTATTTGTTGTTAACATTCTTTTTTCATTCGGTTTTCCCAGTTACGAGTCCTTTTTTAAAGCTGATCGTTTTGTGTTCATTTTGTTTAGTTCTTTTTTTGTAACAGATTTAATGTTTAGTATAGAGCTTAGAAAAAATTTGCAGTGTGAGATAGGCAAGAAGTAAGACATGTAGCAACATCAGCATGGCAAAGGGCACTCCTTTAAAGGCAAGGAAGGCAAAAATATTTTAAGTCAAGTGATAGTGATTGCTGTATAAGTTGTACGATTTTTCAATTAAGCACAGGTAATGCCATGCCATGCTGCTAGTATATATATATATATATATATATATATATATATATATATATATATATATATATATATATATATGTGTGTATTTAGGCAGCATATTTTCATTTATACACGTTTCATTAAATAATATAGACAAGTGTTGTCTATTTATTTTATGTCTTTATAATTGCTATTTTGTAGTAATATGGGCATTCGCTCTTGTAGTTAAGTGTACATGAATTTATGCTTGTAGGTTTTTTGTATGGAGAAATAGTAAATTTGTTATTATTTGTGTTTATTAATATGTCAAGGAAGGGATTTTATTATTAGTATTAAGTTCATATGTGAATTTAAGGACAGAATTATTTTGGAACCGTTTTTGAAGTTGAATTATTTCATCTGTATTTTTAACTAACATAAGAATATCATCAACGTATCTTAGGTAGATTGATGGTTTTTTAAAATCTGTAAATAACTTATTTTCTAGGTTCGACATGTATGTATATATATATGTGTGTGTATAGTTGACAGATGCATTAATGGCAAACAATGTAGATCTATGATAAATATTTGAACTTAGTCCAGCTGATATATTTGAATTTTCTCTCTCACTCTCTCAAATTCATAATCTTTCCCTCCAACACCTTTTCAACTAAACTCTCAAACGAATTAGCCATCCCTAACACTAATTATTATATAAGTCAAGTAAAAATGTCCCTCACATATATTTATATATTATACATGTATCTGACCAATAAGAACTAACAAAAAATCTTAACATACCAGTACTCTGTTTCTTTGCTTTTTTTTTTTTCATTTTTATCTTGATCTCAGACGAAGATTTAATAAAAGCGTTTCTTTACATACACTTTAATGTCTATCTTTTGATTTCACTAATGCCAATCTAAAGAAAAACAGACCACTTTAAGGCTCTGTTGTAATAATTTATTTCACCAGAGACCTTTTAAAGGATGCTGGATCATCAGACATCACTTCCAAAAGGTGAAACGATGATCCAGAGTCATTCAAAAGGTCTCAGACGTTACCACCACCACCTCCAAGACAATTAGGAATATAATCAGGAAGAAAAATAAACAGAACATTATTTCAAATGCTGGAATTTATCAGATAAAGTATCTACACTGCAAAATTATTCACAGTGGGGAGACATCATGTGGTATTAAAAACTCTGAGATTTATCTTTCGATATTCTCTCTCATCTTACATTGAAACGACGTGGCACCTTGTTTTGATTTCACTAATGCCAACCTAATTAAAAAAGAACATAACTCTTTAAGGAGAAAATATTTTGAATATATATTTATAGCATTACTACCGACTGTAAACACTCGTTTGAAACATTACATCACATCACCATCTTTCTACAGATCCATTATTCATGAATCTATCTTATGTCTATCTAATACATAAAATAACAAAAATTTACAAATCTTTTTCAAAATATATGCATGAGAAATGCTTTAAGAATAAATCCAACCAAAACATGATAAAATATCTTCATGTGTCTCATCTACCTACACAGAGGTAATGACTACAGACGTTCTCCACACTGACATAAAATGTAGGTGACATCTATAGACATTCTACACACACACACACACACACACTCACACACACACACACACACACATACACACACACACACACTTATACACTTACATAAATTAACGGTACTTTCCAACATACACCTAGACACACAAGTGTTTCTTTACATACACACTCTTACACTATCATACACTTTAATGCCCAAAATATCCCTCAAACACATTTATATATTACCTATTGCATTTATACACGTCATATGTATCTGACCAATAAGAACTAACAAAAAATCTTAACACACCAGTAATCTGTTTCTTTGCTTTTTTTTTTCATTTTTATCTTGATCTCAGACGAAGATTTAATAAAAGTGAAACACGTTAGATTAAGATACGTTTCCTACTTGTTTTATTATCTTGTTAGATTCATATCCAAATCTTCAACTCATATACATACATATGATGGATGGATTGATCACCACTTGTATCTAAGGATGCCGGTCTACTAGGGCAGTTAGATGATCCCTGTTGCAGACACCTGCCTAGGCACATTTGTGTTTATTCAACAACCACAGAGCTCACTTGTGGTTTATACTGCAGTTATCCTGAGTAGACCTTAGTTACAGTTTTAGATTAAGTTTTGAACTGTTGTATCATAGAAATGACTAAAGATATCTTACTGGAATTCTCCAAGAATTTTATAATGCTGTTTGACACTACTTTGAAACATAGAACAGCGTTTCTTTAAATATACATTCTTACACTATCAAACACTTTAATGTTCAAAATGTCCCTCACATATATTTATATATTAACTATTGTGTTTATACACATGATATGTATCTGACCAATAAGAACTAACATAAAATCTTAACACACCAGTACTCTGTCTTTTTGCTTTTTTTATTTCTATCTTGATCTCTGACGAAGATTTAATAAAAGTGAGACATAAACTTGTAATTCCAATCGATAATTTATTGTTAAAACAGATATATTTCAGAAAGTTATTGCAATCCTTGATCACTCTTGAGAAATAAATGAAACAGTGACTAAGCTACATTGTATATGCTATAAATTCAAATTAACAAAAAAAAATTGAGTTCACGAGACAAGCGTAAGCTGAAGGCATGAGAATTGCTTAAAAAAATGGAATCATCAGTGGAATCATGTGTATTACAATTAAAAGGGAAACATGTTAGATTGAGATACATTTCCTACTTGTTATTTATTTTATATTATCATCTTATCGGATTCCTGTCCAGATCTTTAACTCATACATATATATATGGTGGATAGATTGATCACCACTTGTATCTGAGGATGCCAATCTACTAGAGCAGTTAGCTGATCCCTGTTTCAGACACCTGCCTAGGCACATTTGTGTTTGATCAACACCCACAGAGCCCACTTGTGGGTTATATTGCAACTATCCTGAGTGGACCTTAGTTACAGTTTCTGGGAGAGAGCGCATTGTCTAGTGCAATCAACTGTCTGAACAAAGTCACTATGCTCAAACCCTCAGTCATGATTACTTGTGACTTTGCACCAGCACAACTACCGACAGCTCTCAAAGGATCTGTCTGTAAAGCTTGGGTCAATCTGTGATATGGTTTTCAGTCATTTCTTAGAAGTGCTGCATGCAGAGATTGCCACCTCCAGACAGATAACATCAAGAAGTCCCCTTCCTGACAAATAAACCATGACCATATATATATATATATATATAATTACATGAATCATTCATACAAAAAACAAATATAGAGGTTAATGATTTAAATGGCGAGAATACATCATTGCAAACAATATAAATAAGATACACCAACCCCGAACCTGTATATGAATGATATGATCCCTGTTTATAAATTCCAGTTTCATAAGGTCTTTTTTGGTTTTTAAAAGCATTCGTCTGTTCCTACAGACATCCTCAGGTATGGAAATAGATTTTTTCTGGTTTTTTACTTCTTGGTAATAAGAGGACAACGAAAATATAGATGTAAACTGAAAAAATGCTATGAGAAATGGGTTATTGTTTTGGTTATGAGGGATTCGAACACATACGGAGGAAGAAAACCCTTTCGTACACTACATAACAATTTGGTGACGAGGGATTAGAACACATACGGAGGAAGAAAACCCTTTCGTACACTACATAACAATTTGGTGACGAGGGATTCGAACACATACGGAGAAAGAAAACCCTTTCGTACACTACATAACAATTTGGTGACGAGGGATTAGAACACATACGGATGAAGAAAACCCTTTCGTACACTACATAACAATTTGGCGATGAGGGATTCGAACACATACGGAGGAAGAAAATCCTTTCGTACACTACATAGCAATTTGGCGACTAGGGATTAGAACACATATGGAGGAAGAAAACCCTTTCGTACACTACATAACAATTTGGTGACGAAGTATTCGAACACATACGTAGGAAGAAAAACCTTTCGTACACTACATAACAATTTGGCGACGAGGGATTCGAATACATAAGGAGGAAGAAAACCCTTTCGTACACTGCATAACAATTTGGCGATGAGGGATTCGGATATATACAGAGGAAGAATAAACTTTTCGTACTACATAACCAGTTTGAATTTAAATTTTAAGGTTGTGCGTTTTTGTACAAATATAGTAATAAGAGAATTCTTTTGTACTGGTAGGTTTTCCGTCAATGTGGCATGAACTATATTGTTCAATAATTACAGGAATGTCACACTTATATTTTTTTTGTTGTATGAATGATTCATGTAATTATAAATTAAACTGCACCTATAATCAAAATTAATATATATATATATATATATATATATATATATATATATAGATAACTAGACTCGTTTCGAAAAACCCTCGAATTTTTGATTTGTTAATCAAATCAATTTCGAGGGAAAAAAAGGTTTTAAAAAAAGAAAGAGCTACAAACATGAACTTCTGCCAACAAAAAATTGCACAGATGCAGGTCTGAAGCCCAAAGAAAAAACCCCGATACGAGTAACAACTAACTAACAAAAGAGCTCAATACAATCGTAGAGCAGACCTAGATATATATATATATATATATACATATATATGTAAAAGGAAGAGGTTATAGTAGTTCCAACGAGAGAAAAGTGTGTATAATAAAAATAAGAGAGAAACTGCAAACGTTTTTAGTTGTAATGTGGATTTTTAAAAAAAATATATTATGCTTTATTTTCCATAATTTTACACCGGAATAAACAAACAGTGAAATATCTGTTAAAATTGTACATGTTAAAAAGTGCTCAATTTCAAGTAGGAAAACCAAACTTGCAGAGTGATTTAATATTTAAAAGGAGAGCTGAAAAAATTAAAGAAAACTTTCATTATGGCTGACAAAACAAAGAAAATATATGCAATGAACCCAAAGAAGTAGAGAAAGAAAGTTACAGAGGGAGTGTGACTAAATTCTATAAAAAGGCTCCTGCCTCTTACATGGATGAGATTAACAAAAGAAATCTCCACAAAGTTTGGAATTAGCGGCAAAATCAGAATATTAGCAGAAAAGAAAGTCTTCTTAACAATTCAGAATCACAAAGAAAACTTCCTCAACAGCTTATCATTCTGCTTGATAAACCCAACAAAGACAGAGCTTGGTATTATAAACCACGAAATTATAATAAAAACCTGCGAACTACTAAGGGTGGCCACTCAAGCCAAAGAGTGGAAAAGCATGTCAGATTGCATTCAAAAATATTCCTAACAAGAGTAACAAAGTGTTCATCAATATGACATTAAGGAAGCATGGTGGAGTAATGGATAGTGGCTCAGATTGAAGAATCAGAGAGCTAAGTTTGAATTTCAGTTGAATCTATTATATTTACTTATGAGCTAATAGCCTTGGGAAAGGTATGAATCCTCTTCCTCTCCCTCCAGCTATGGGTAAAATAGCAGGACAGACTGGGTTCTATAGCTTTGGATGGCAACTGGTATAGGAGAAGGAAAACTTTGTGGAGCATTGTTTGGGGATCTATTGGGTAATTTGTATGTTATTGTCGTTATTATCATTGTTGTTGTTGTAATTATTGTTATTGTTAAAGCTGTTGTTATTTTTGCTATTAGCATTATTGTTGTTATAGCTGTTATTGTTAG